>ML842726.1:0-30658 GCA_009831015.1 Picea engelmannii
AGTGTATTGGATTTTGTTAGATTCAAAGTTTCTGTGTTTGAAATTTTTTCACTTGACTACGACTTGGAACATGCCTTGGAAGTTGAATGTAAAGTTCAATGGTGGACTAATTTCCAAGCCTCCCAAAACCCTAACTCTCATTCCAACCCCCACACTTAGAGTGCTCCTAATAGTCCTATAGCCTTTACTCCTCATCCATAGATCCCTACATTTTTTATTCCTTCTTCTCCTATACATGATCAATGGTGCCAATATCGTTGCACAAAAGCAACACTATAATAAATATTCATGCTCTCAACTATCCATAGTCATCTCAAGAACTATATATTGACTCTCCCCCTCATATTCCCAAGTCCAACATTACAACCTACACTTTGTATCCTCTAACGATCACATAAATACTAAATTCTATCACTTTCCTTTTATTTTCTTTAATTGAACATAAAGAACCTTCTTCCACCTCTACCAAAATTCCTAAATTATTATACTAGCCAATTATTAGACTGGCCATGACGAGTTGAGTTTGCCCCTTTTGGGCCTAATTCCACTAAATTACGTAAGCATTACAATTACACCCGGAGTCTTGTAACTATGGATATTTGTACAACATTTCTTATGGTTTGTATAAATCATCACTTTTGCATGGTTTTCTAGTTGTCCAATGATGCAATCTATTCAATTTTCAAATATTCAAGAGGGAACTTATGAAGAAAACCGCAGGAAGAAATCTACATATTCCTAATTTGAATAAAACATGTACAAGCATGATAATTAAGAAAATCATGTATTTCCATATTTATATTATAAAATTGCATCGCACGCACAAAAAACATACACAGTTGTAGAGAAAAGAAAACTTATTCTATATTCACATGATCGGAAAAGATGAACGTACACCACATGCTTGTGAAGAGAAACACCAACTAATTGTAAACTACCTGTTGTAACATAGGTTAAAATTCAATTTTTTTATTAGAATAGGTATGTTTGAGTTCTATATTATTTTATTTTGTTTGTTTTGTCTCTATGTTAACTTGGTTTTAATCTATTAAAGAAATTTCTCTTCTTTTATTTTGTGTTGGTTTTGTTTCTATATTAGGCTTTACCTTTCGTTAATGTACATTTAGTTTAATTTTTGTTAATGTACTAGTGCACCAGTTATACTGGAACTTGGAATCCCAAAAACTAGTCATAAAATGCATTTTGTTTGTTATTTATCATTAGCAATAATATATGTGAAAATCTAACACAAACTTAGGCCACAATAAATCTTTGGTTTTAAGAAATATATTTACCAAGATTCCATTCTTGATGTGGTCTGCCCCTCCATATATATATATATATATATATATATAACAAGAACTGAATAAGGACTTTGAATTAAAAGGTTGTTCCATAGGCAAAGCAACTGTAAAAATTTACAAAAAACGTCTTGAGAGCACCAGAGCACAACTCTATTTTCTGACTGATATACAAAACAAACAGAGACTTATAATACTAGGCATTGAAATTGCCATATATTCTTATATATTTTCCTAATAAAAATATGCATTTAAAATACTGCATTAAGCTACAATTTCTAGCTACCAATTTTGTCTTCCATCTATTCCTGGTGTATTTCCTTCTATTTCCATTGGTTCTGCTCCATGTCCTCTTTGTGCTTCACTTTCTACGTAGTTTCGTTCCTGTTCCACCATATTTAATATTTGCAGAAGTGTTGTTACTGTTGATTCCAGTTCCTGAATTCTTTGTCTTTCAGTTTTACGTTCCTCAAGACGTCATACTTCATGTTCAAGCTTCTTGGTTTTTTTGATCAACATTATCATTATTTGTTCCATTAATGTTGATTTTTGATTCTGTTGAATAATGTTTTCTATTCTGTTAAGGAGGAGTGACACACTATTTTCTATATTTCTTATTCTCCCTGCATTCTCACTGTTTTGTGCCTATATTCCTTCCAAGATTGTCTCAAAATTCTTCAAATATCCTTTGACCTTGACCCCAAAAGGATCCATTGTAATGGAAATATCCACACTCACTATTTTATTATCCCTGATCTCTAGGATGAAAGAACATTGTAGCAAGTTCACTAAAGGATTAAAAAAAAAGGATTTCCCGAGATGAGTAATATTGGGGTTTGACGATTCCACGAAACAAATCCAAGAAGACCGTAGAAGAGAGAGGAATTATGAACATGGGTCAATATAAACTAGGATAATTCTGAAGGTTTAGAGAATTAGGGAACGAGGAAAGCGTCCCGAGGGAACAATGAGAGAGGGGTCAGAGTAATAGGAAAGGGGGAAGGGTCAGGAGGGATGAAAGGAAAAGGATGCAAGATAAAGAAATGTAAAATTGATAGAGAGAAATATTTGAAGAAACCAGACATGAAAAACTTAGAAAAAGGAAACGAAAGCAGAGGTAGAGAGAAGGAAGGTGAGATAGTGAAAATAAGTTCAGAGAGATTAAAAAAAAAACTTCACATCTAAGAAATCTATTTCTTTCCAGACCCAAGGGATTCATGTACAGATTATTAATATCCTTCACATAGATAACTTGTGTGTACCTGGATATTGACAGATGATGATTGTGGAGTAGGGCCAGATCTGAAAAAGGGAAGTCATTTGAATCATAGATGTGACCTAGGATGAACCTCTTGAACCAAAGTATTTGACCTGATGTGTTCTTGGTTCTCAAGCTCACAAATATGCAGGTTTCACACATTCCTGTGTTATTAAAGTCATAAAAAAAAATTAAGGGAGAAATATGTGATAAGCCTGCTACACCACTCCCAATGATGTTGCCTTTGTGAATGATTAGACCTATGAAATTTGGACTAGTAGTCTCATTCCATAAAACCAAAGAAAACCAATTTGTTGACTTAAGATTAATTATAGGTTTCCATGTAATATCAGAAAAATACAAATATTATGTTCATAATTCCTCGATGCCCCGAGGTCCCGATGTCCGAGAATTACGTTAGTAACTAGATATAATGAACAATTAATCTAGGATTAATTAATTTAAATTTTTACACCGTCGATCATATCTGCGCCATATTTTCAATGTTAATAATTCCTACCACCATACGCTTCACAATTAATGGTATTAACATGCAAATTAATGGTAATTGGTTGGCAATGTATATGTTTTAAATTTTGATGTACAATGTTCTTATTTCTTTGCATGAGTTCATTGCTTCTATTGATTTCAATTTTTTTTTGCAGATGTGTCTTCTGCGACATGTGGCACCCATCATACGTGTATGACACGTGTCATCGATTTTAACCCCATACACATGGCACACATCGTACGTGTATGACACATGTCATTGATTTTTAACCCCATTAAACTGGTTATTTGATCATTTATGTATGGCACATGGCACTTGTGTATAATTTCCACGTCAACTTATCTTATGTCATATTTTCCACATCATCTCGAATATCGGATCTTGGAATTTATTTAGAAGACAATACCGATTGATTTATCTGACCTCGATGCCCGACATCCAATAATTTAAGTGATAATTATAGATTAATTTGGTAATTAAGCTTAACACGAGCATTACGAAAATGATTAATTATAGTTTTCCATGTCATATCAGGCATCGGATGATAAATACAATCCCCGATGCCCCGAGGTCCTGATGTCTGAGAATTACAATAGTAATTAAATACATTGAAGCATTAATGTAGGATTAATTAATTTAAATTTTTATGTCGTCGATCATATGTGCACCATATTTTCAATGTTAATAAGTATTTCCACCGTATGCTTCACAATTAATGGTATCAAAAAACAAATTAATGTTAATTAGTTAGAAACATATATGTTTTAAATTTCGATGTACAATGTTCTTATTGCTCTACATGAGTTCATTGCTTCTATTGATTTTAGCTTTTGTTTGCAAACCCTGTTCTTGGGAAATATTTCTAAGCAGTTTCCATGGCGCCCAAAAAAGCAAAAAATCAGAATCCAACTCAACAGACGGAAGATCGGGAATCTAAAAATCCCAACTCTGATATCTTCTCAGACACTTCTTATAAACTACACTCCAGGATCAATACTTGGTATGAGATATTCAAGATTTTTGAGGAAGAAAATTCTGGCCCATCAACAGAGATTTAGAGTGATGATGACACCTATGCCCCATAAATAAATTTTTAGGATATCTCTAAGTCCGGGTTACACAAAGTTGCAGAAAGAACCAGGTTGATGAGATACACATATATGATATGTTGGGATCTGGAACATGAAGACCTCAAGATGCGAACTATTGTCAACAATCAAAAGGTGGTTATTGGATCCTTCAAGATTGTAGACATCCAAGTAATGTATAAACTACCCAAACCTGAGATATTCTATAAGAATGAGTTCCCGAAAAAGTTTAATCAAGAGGAATGTGTGCAATATGATTTAAAATTTCCATAGTTAATTAAATATTGGTGGGCTGATGAGAATAAATTTAAAATTGATAGCTTGGGTAAATATGCAACTTCTTCTTGCAAACCAAGGCAATTATATGTCACCACCCTAATGTGTCGATTATATGGTGAAAATAACCCTAATCATTTCAAATTAGATTGGGTTCCAATTATGCACATAGTAAGTAGTGGCTACAACTTCAATTGGGGTACTATTCTATCTGATAACCTCCATAGTCATATTGAAAATTTTCTTAAGCTAAAAGCGGATGACCAATCCCCTCCATTTTATATGTTAGGTTATATAATGGATGCAATTTGATTTCATACTTATTTTCCTCAAATGGACTAGTAATGGACTCCAAGTTCTATAGAACCTATTCATATTTATCATTCTAAGTTATGGGAAGAAAACAACAAGGAGTGTTTTTATGAAATATGTCATCATGTTATTATTCCTCTTCACCAAGCATTCCTCAATTTTATACCACCCAAGATCATAGAGAAAGATATGCACAACTTATATCTAATTGATGATTGTTATATCGAAGAAACATTTTCCTATATTAGGGTTTATGGGTGTAATGCTCCTCCTCATGCCTTGCCAAAATTTATGCCTGACATTATTTTTTGCAAAGAAATAACTTACCAAACAACATGAAAATGCATAACTAAATAATTACAAACTTCCTCCAAGAGAATTTGGCCTACTTTGTTTTTGCATATAGGCCCATATACTCTTTCTGGTGTAATCCATGCCAAAATAGAATCTATGGAATTGGAAGATATTGATTTGTCTTGTATTGAACTTAAGAGGAATGACCCTTTAAAAATTTTAGATGAACATTGCATTCTTGTTGGTGTAAAGATATATGTTCATGAATAATCTCCTCATGATAATATTTTTTGGAGAGCTATGTCTTATCAAGAAGTTTTGCAGAGAATTCAAGGCCTCCCTAAGCATGCACTTGATGGTTTCTTAAATTTCCAAAAGGCAAGGAGGAGTTTACTCCCATTGATATTCCAATAAGAGTACATATAACGGTATCCTAGGACTCAGCCAAAGACATAGTTTATAGTATCTTATATAGACAAATCAATGTAAAAATGATCTTAAATGTTCAACCCTTCCCAACAATAGATGGAATCCCATCTAAACCAGAAAATTGCCGAGGTAATTTTAGAAGTACTATCAGAAGAATATTAAAAGAAAATATCACCCAACAGATAGATCAAAAGAAGTTACATGTTGTGTCTCTTTATCTAAACATATTCAACAGAGACAGTCACAACAGTACAAAGAGCAAATTTCTATGAGTCATACTTTAACAGGACCAACAAAGATATTATCTTCACTTCAAAACTCTAGTCAAGGTCAAAATACTCCATATAGAAATACTCAAACTCAAGATCATGACAGTTTGGTTTCTTCATCAGTTTCCTCAGTCACACCTTTGGCTAGTATTCCTGGGGTTTCATTCCCAAATCCTTTATATGTTGATTCTTTGACACTGATTGAGGAAGAGGAATCTCCTCCTACAAACTTCTTCTTTAGTAAGAAGAAGAGGGAAATTATAAATGGCAGGATTCAAAATAAGAAAATTGGTTAGGTGAATGAACCACCACAAAACAAAGAATAATTTGGGATGGTTCCAAACAAGATGATCAACAATTTGTAGGAGAATTGGCAGATTCCATGGGAGCTTTTGCATCAACCAACACTTGGTCAGTAAATAGTTTAAAGCAAATAATTAAGAAGTAAAATGATGAAATATTTTTTCTTGAAGACAAATTGAAACATAAATAAAAACTCATTAAAAAGAAGGTGGAACTCAAAATTTCACAGGCACAACAAGCACACTTTGAACAAATGAAAAGATTGTAAGAACAATTGAAATATGTGATTACTCAAGTTCAACAATTGCTCTCTGATTCTATAAATGAAAAGAACGCTCAAATGACACATCTGCAAACTCAAATTCAAAGTTTAGGGAGTGTGTAACACCTTTGTTTCCCCCAACTTGTAATTGATCATTAATTAGGATTACCATGATGCGGCATGGGAACAATGTAAATGTATTATTGTTTGAATTCCAAACAAATGACAGTGGGTGTGAATCCTTGAAAGTACTATCCATGATATCACTGGAGGAAATAATGTGAAAACTATAAGAGATTGGTCAATAAGAAAAGGACTGGTGGTTGAACCATCAACTACCCCATGAATGAAAGCATGGTCTAGTTGCAGAAGGTCAACCTGAAGTACCATAGGGTCTTGCAGACCCAGACAAACCCAGGTTTCCTTCTGACATAAGGAACAATATAGGAGGGATGTGCGTACAAGGCACGCTAGAGAATAAAAAGAAGAGTGGAGAATGCGAGGAACATTATTCGGCCAACAGAGAATGAGCCGAAGGCCACGAGCTTGATGTTGAGAAAGAATCTGATAAACCTCATTGAGGTTGTGACAGAGAGGGAGATCTCTAAGAGTATGTAGAGAATGGGACCTGAGCAGAAGGCTGCGAGCTTGATGCTGAGGAAGTGTTTGATAAACCTCGTAGAAGATGCAAAAGAGAAAGGATCGATGAGAATTGGCATAAATTTTCTGGTGATATAATGGCTTGGAATGGGGGTGTCTAGAGCACTAAGAATGAATGCCTCTGAGCCTATGGTTGGGTAGAAGGATAAACACCCATAGTCAGTAAGTTGGATACCACCTGTAATAGATAAGTAATCTCACATCCTGTGTATTTAAGTTGTAACTGTGAATTAAAGTTGGATATCGTATGAATGTTGCAGGGAGGGACATGTTTTCTTAATGGTTATAATGTATCCTTTAAATTCTGCCTAATTGTGTATTTAAGAAAATAAGAAATTCTATGGTCTGTACACGTAAATGCCTGAGCCCTATGGTGGTTCAAGTTAAAATAAATGAACTGTGAATTGTTGACTTTGGGCATAGCGTCACGTGTGCATGCCGACACTCACATTTGTTTTGAAGGAAGGGGTCGGTTAAGCTCAGGAGAGCTAGTGCATGTGTGCACAAAGCCTCTATGAGGCAGGCAAAGATCGAGAACACCATCCCCCGCCATTAAGTTCTAGAGTTAATAGATGAGCGCAAGAGGTGCGTGAAGGATTCCTCTAAGCGTTAAGTTCAGGAGAATTAGAGAAAAATACTTAAGTATTTAAGGAGCTGACATAACTCAGGTAGAATAGTAAGTTTCAAGGCCCTAAAGGAGAGATCGTTTCATTTGAAAGATGAATGGATGAGATTAGTTCAAGAGTAGCCGAAGTTCTTCATGATCATTGGATCTCAATAAGGAACACTGACGTTAACCCTTCGGACTTCGTGAGTCCGATGAATTAAGCATATTCATTGCACAGGAGGTGAATCCCCCGAAGTCCCGAAGTAAATCTGGGCTATAGATATGTAGATGCTTGGGAACTATCCCTCCCGTCAGATCTACAATATAGTTAGCTCGATGTTGACCAATTCGGGAGGAGAGAGGTTTGGTAACACCAAAACCCCTGAAGTCCCGAAGTTGATGTTGACTATGGATCTAAGGATCCTTCAGGATCCCTCACGATCGTTCGATCATGGGGACGCGAGTATTAATGTCACGAAAATTTGGTAGCCCATGTGTCGACTTACAAGGTTTCCAGGTGCCCCTCTCGGAGTGGCATGCACCGGGACCCAAGGTACCCTTAAACAAAATTTATGAGCCATAGATATTTGAGGTCACGTAGATACCCTCGAACCATCAGATTGAGGTCGTGGTCAACCTGAGGTTGACCGAATCTGGGAGAAAAGAAGTTTGCATCACAAAACTCCCGAAGAGCCTTATTAGATATGATCCGTCCAATCCAATGGGACAGGTGTCGTCAGGTCCTTCACTCCATAGAGAAGTCACTCCGGGAGTACCAAAGTGTGAAGGCACAAGGCTTTTCGAGGGCCGGAGTCCCAAGGTCATCCCAATCATCCGTTGGAAGGTACGCATGGAAGAAGATCTGCCATTTCGGAGGAAGTCACTCCGAGAGAAAAGGGGTTGTGTTGGAAAAGAAATCCCAAAGACCAGAGAGCCGAAGTTCATCCGAGTCATCCAACAACTAAGGACAGGTGTCAATAGATCTTCAATTTTGGAAAATAACCACTTCGGAGGAAAGTGGGATCCCACAAGTTAAGAACTCATGAACGTCAAAGTACCGAAGTAGATCACAGTCGTTGATCGAGGAAGACGCGTGGCACTCGATCTGTAACTCCGAGTACAGAGTAATTCAAAGGAGAAAGGAGTTGGAGTATTTGAAACTCCTGAATGTTGAAGTCTCGAAATAGATCACAGTCGTTGATCGAGGAAGATGCATGGCGTTTGATCTCTAACTTTGGGTACGGATTACTTCAGAGGAGAAAGGCATTGGAGTGTTTGAAACTCCCAAACACCAAAGTCTCGAAGTAGATCACATTCGTTGATCAAGGAAGATGTGTGACGCTCGATTTGTAACTCCGCGTACAAATTACTTCGGAGGAAAAAGGGTTTGGAGTGTTCGAAACTCTCGAACACCGAAGTAGATTATAACTATCGATCACAATGGACACGTGGCGTGCGATCTGTAACTCTGGGTACATAAGTACTTCGAGGAGAAAATCCTTTGGAGCATTCGAAATTCCTGAACGTCGAAATCCCGAAGTCAATTAGGGCCATCAAAATATTTGAGGACACCCAACATCGGATTTTGAACTTCAAAGATTTTCCACTTCAGAGGATTCGCGCGGTGGTTGTCTTGGTGCTCATTGTCTTGGCGTCTGGTCACAACTTGTGGTCATATGCAAGTATAGATGGATGGAAGAACCCGAAGAAATTGGGAGAGGCTACCCTCCAGCTTTGAGCTCGGTTCGTAGCATGGAAACCATGGTCGGAAAGCTCTGGAAGAGAAGAATGGGATAAAAACCTCGAATGGGGGTTTTGATTCTCCTAAGAAGAGAGAAAATTTGACGCCCCCACCATGGGTGTGTTACAGAGTGAAATGGTTGATGTTGAGAAATTTAAGCATCAATATTTATAGGTTAATGATCAATTAAGACAAGCACATGTACACTTTTATTAGATTATGGGTTGTGTTTTAAATCAACAAAGTATGATAGATGACTTTTCTAAAATCATTTTAGAAAAGGAGGTAGAGTTAACAATGGTCCAAAGCAAATTCATGGAATCAATATTTTATGAATATGAATTTAGTTCAGTTACCTAGAACTCATCCCAGACCTTTGAGTCAGAGAAATTAAAAGGAGGAATTGCTATAGAAGCTTGGAAACATAATATGCAAGAAGTTAAAAGGTTAATAGAAGAGGCAAGAGAAGCATGCACTTCAACATTAAATCCAACAATTAACATAGTGGGATAAATTGACATGCCTAATGTTCAATTCACCAATCAAACAAACAAGATAGTAGATGTAATTGTTGAAGTGAAAAGTCACAAGAAAAAATATGATGATAAAATTGCAATTTTATTTAAGGTAAATATTGATGCCATCATTCAATTTCTGGTCAAACCACAAAAAAGTTATGTCATCTCCAATCAAATTTTTGCCAGGATTCAACAAGATCTAGTAGCTATGGAAGAAAAGGTATTCAACTATGAAAGAAGATCACATCTAGAAGCCCCTAATTTCATTTATCAAATATTAGAAATCTACTCAAAATGGAAGGAACATTTGGAGGCTCTTGCATCAAACAAGGGATTAGTTGAGGACCAATTCCAGGAAGGCCAATAATTTTAGTCCAAGACCTTAAAGGTCTTATTTCTATATATGTTTTTAGTCTTTTAGTTAGAACATAGTGGGAATAGATTTTTAACTTGTAGTTTTTGTAATATTATTTATAGATATTTTCAAGAACCTGGAAAGGGTTCGATTTTCAAGAAAAAAGACTTGTACACTGTTGTCAAGACTATTTTTGAGAAATACAGAGCTACTCAGTGATTTTGTGATCCATATACTGGAGTGATTGGTATGGTACTATTATTCATGTGCTCATCTGATATTTTATTCTAAAAGTCACATTCATTCATTTATTCCAATCTGTTTAAGATTAATGAGTATTACTTATTGTTTGCAATATTGTTAATCAATCGAGTATATTCATTAGGAAAATATTTTTATGTTTTAGTTAATGAATGATGCAATATGAATAAAATAGTTAGAATAGTTTACTTTAAACTGTTTATGATCTACGTGGATATTGGTTACCACCCACCTATTCCAAATTCCAATTGGCTCATCTTGACAGTTTTCAGTTCAGCACGTTTCTCTGTAATGGAGACATTTCTTTGTAATTATGGGTTCTGCACTTACGGGACTATCCTAAATCCCTACACAACATCTAGGTGGATATTGGTGTCCACCCACCTATTCCAACTGGCTTATTTTGGAGGTTTTCATGTCATTACATCTTTATGTACTTCCAGAGTTATTTTGGGGCTCCAAACAATGTTTTCTTGTCTTTCCACAATCAAACTGTAGATGGAGTTAGTGCTTGATATCATAATTCATATTTCTCAAAAATACCTTTCCAACGGGCTATCACATGCCTAAAACAAAGACTGTATGCAAAAGTTACGACCCTGAGAAGTTAAGGTACTAACTTACCCCAACGAAGTCCACATGACTTTTGGTGCTTCATCTCCTAGGGTTAGGTTTTTGGATGTCTACGGTTTTGGAATTCATGTTTATCATCAAAAGGCCTTCAAAGCCTCATTATAATCATCTTATTGTGAATGAGCATATCCGTCACATCTCTTCTCAAAGATAAAGTTTCCACCATTCTAGCGAGTCCTGCACTCTATATTTTTACAGTCTCTGTACATTTATTTCATTAATAGAAATCATGTATTGTTGTATCTCTCTGTTTCTGGAAATTTTTATGAGTATTTCATTTTAATATCTCTTCTTTCATTTCATTTCGAAAATAATCCGGATCAATTTATTTAAAAACCGTCCTACTACAGAGGTTTCTAAATATTGTTTAAATGTGATGAATTGTTTCCCTTTTTAGACATATATCATTTGTTAGTCATATTTTAATTAATTAAGCTCCAAGGATAGAATAGTTTAGGATTATAATATAAATAGATTAGTTCGTTTATTTTTTGCAAGTAGGATTTAGCAGAGCTTTAAGTTAAGTCTCCTTTCTAGGAGCAAATCCCCTAAGTGGAAACCGGGCCCACATATTGATGAGGATCACCATCCCAAACGAGTATAGGCCTAATTGGGGCCTTGATTCGGTGGTATCTCCACATTTATTACCAAGAATTTTTTGAGGCATCAACACTACCACCATAATTTCACCATTCTGTACTAAAGTTTCTTGGGGTTTTCATAGTGGAAATAGGTGTCACGGGGCATCTCCTCTTGAAGGGGACGTTGGAATGTCCTAGGGGGGCCTTAAATGTTTTTTTAATAAAAGGTATTTTTCATTTCAAATTTCTACAGGAACACCCAAAAATAATAATTTAATAGAAACATACATTACTTAGAAGCACCAAAAGTCTGGCCTTTAAGTGAAATAAATGATGGGTGCAAATTTTATGTTATATTTTCCAGGACTTTCCAATGAGCATCTCTTTGTCGAAATACATATTCCAAAATATCTATTGGCATTGTATTTAGGGAAACAAATGAAAATCATGAAAGGTCTTACATTAGCATAGCTTCTTCCATTGAAGGATACGTAATATTTATTCAATTCGAATACATTATTTATTTTTTCGTGGTTGTTTTTCCTTTTCAATTATCCATCATATTGACAAATTTCAATCAATCCAAAGAGTGAAAACAAACATTTTATAATCTAATAAATATTCATTGATAGTTAAGTAGAAATTCCAGGGCACTACATAAGTTCTCTGTTTAGCTACATAAAAATTCAAAAAAACTGTAAATAGTTGTACAATTTTTGTTTAAATTAATATGCATGATTGGGTATGGGGAATTGAGAGTGTTGCAAGAGAGGGGGGGAGGAGGGTCCAATTGAGATTCCAATTTCATGTGGTTGGCCCTGTTTAGTAGAGAATAAATTATTCTCGAAACAAAGAAGAGCTCATTAAGGTATTCTTATTGTCCATTTAATGATATTGTTTTTAGAGATTATTGAATGTAATATTATGTGGCATTTTATGTTCTCCCTTAACATTCATGCTTTCCAATGTTCAATGTGCATAAAGGCCTATTCTGAGGACTTGGATATGTAGAATTCTTTCTTGAGTTAGTGATTGATTCAATGAATATTGACAAAAATATTGATAAATCAGATGATAGTAAAAAAGTGAGTTCCAATTTTAAAGTTTCTTGTAATAAGTTTGATTATTTTCTTAGTTGTACGAACTAATTGAAAATAATTGTAAATCATTATGGATGCCTTGACATAATTCCATATCTAGGAATCATCTCAGGAACAACACTACCTTCATAAAACTCAAAAAATTATTAATTCCCTTTTATTGCAAACTAAGCATTGACCTTTTATGAATAACCTATGTCACTCAAATTATGCATGGGTATGGAGATGCAAAAGAATCTATAAAGCATGGCATGGATGCAATGATGGTCAAGTTTCTTGCCGCAAAAAAAGAGTCGGTGGGGAGTAGTAGTGGAGGAGAAATCTACATAAATCAACATATTGTAGTAGAAGGAAAGAATACACTCGCTACCTGATGGATTTGTGTTATAAAGATAGAGGTAACTAGAAATTTCTTTTGCATCAAAGTATATATAGAATAATGGCTGACCATATTCTTAGCATTTAACTTGTGGTAATATATTTTGAGGTATTTAAGCCATTGGAGACGTTCAATTGTGAAGCACTCAAATAAATCAGGTTTAGTTCATTTATGTTATCAATAATTTAGTATGTTATTTTTTAATTTTGTCATGCTACTATGAGGTAAGTAACATTTTATTTGATCATAAGGAAATCAAACCATGGAGACTTTGGTGTGAATATATATTTTTTAATGCAAGGAAACATTTGGTTTATTTTTTCCACTTTTCTATTTACAACGTTAAATATACACTTACTAATTGTAGCAACACTAGGGGTGCTTTCCCTGTTTCCACCACTACCAAAGCTGGGGTTGTTGACAGGGGCAGGCTGGGAAAGTCGCTTTGAGTACAATAGTTTCATATTTTAATGGGGACTAAGAATTGAAATGGTCTGAACTTGGAGATCTCATTGAATTTCCTCCGAGGATAAGTAATATCTCAAGTAAGTTTGAATGGTTTTGAATTCTTATTGTTTTTTGGGGTCTTAACCAATGCGCCGGTTATACTGGAACTTGCAAACCCAAAAACTAGTCATAAAATGCATCTTGTTTGTTATTTAGTCGTACGAACTAATCGAAAATAATTTGAAATTATTTTGGATGCCTTGACATAATTCCCTAACCAAGAATCATCTTAGGAACAACACTACCTACATAAAACTCATAAATTATTAATTCCCTTTTATTTTTTATTTTTTTCAAAGGAATTGAGAAAATATATATTAAAAGATTTCCATGAATGACAGTGATAGAGTTCCATACAAAAATTCAAAAAATATCCCTTGCTTGGTAGCAAAAACATACTTTAAGCATGATGAGTTATACTCAGAGTTGAATTTTTCCAGTATCTTGTACACATTTCCATACTGCTTTCGGGGATAAGTCCTATAATATATGCGTAATACTAGTATGCAAAAACTAGTATGCCTACTGGATGATTTCCACGTATCTCAATCTTGGGATGCCAAGATTCCACGCCCTTCTCAACAACCCAAAACTCCTGAGATTCAAAATAATATGGACCATTGATCCCACTGGTGATCAACGGTCATGACCTCTTCCTCTATGATATTGTTTAAGAATAGATAGTCACTGATCCTTTCAGTGATCGATGTTTGATCATCATTCGACCTGCAACAAATACTCTCACTTACACACATTAAAATCCTCGGAACTGTAGGTTCTTTGGCCCATGAAACTGGACTCAATACATCCCTACAACATCAAGTCCCATCATCCATAACCTGGTTCATTTTGAGGCCAACATTATCAACCTCCCTTTAATTTCATCCTCCTGTGAAGTTCATAGGAACTTCACCATTCATAGGTCTCTATCTTCCAGACCCATCACACGACCAACACTCAATACCAAAGGATTAAGTGTAGAGGGATGAATCCTGGCTAGGATCTCTAGGTGGAGGGTATCCTCATGAACAAGATCACACTGCATGTCCTCTCTTTAACCCACATGACTATAACACAGGTCAGGGCCTATGTTTTAATTGGTGTGTTATTATGTGGTTCACATTGATCCTTCACCATTGATCTATCACATCAATCAATGGTTAGATATTTGTAACCCCATGAATGAACGGATAATGGTTTATAAAAGAACTATTGGAGGACTCACGTCCCACAAATCACTGCCACATGTTCAATGGTGGTTTCAATATACCATTGCATAGATGATCATCTCTACATTAAATCTCGAGTGATTTATCAATGCGCATTCAATGACAACCCTTGATCTCCTCTCTCGATCGACGATTGGATCTAAATGAGCCATGATATCATTGAATCTTAGATCACTGTCGATCCTTATGCCTTATAGTGATCGATGGTGGATCTTCCAGTTCTATTTCTAGCCTTGACCACACGAATCTCGAGCTAGATATGTGTTCATGATGTGTCCTGGATTGATATGACGATGCATCTTATTCCATATTCCATTCCTCAAGTACGCCTCTTTTAAGGCCGTTGATATGTACTCCTCTACTGGATGACTTCCACGTATCTCGATCTCAGGACGTTGGGATTTGAATCCCTTCTCAACAACCCAAAACTCCCAAGGTTCATAATAATCTAGACCATTTATCCCACTGGTGATCAACAGTCATGACCTATTCCTCTATGATATCGTTTGACAATAGATCACCCTCGATCCTTTCAGTGATGGATGGTCGATCCTCATTCAACCTACAACAAATACTCCCTTTTTAAGAAAAAAATTATACATTCTCTGTCAGAATTACGACGACAACTTTATTTTACTTCAAAGAAGGGTCGTTTTTCTTTTGATTAAGGGTCACTTTTCCATCGACGAAGGGTCATTTTTTCATCGACGAATGGTTATGATTTAGTCATTTCTCTTTTGACAGATGGTCATGTTTAGTCACATTTCTTTCATAGAATATTTCGACGAAGGGTCATTGATCTGTCAACCAATGTTGTGATTTAATCATTTTTTTTCGTTCGACGAATGGTTGTTTCTCTTTCAACGAATGTTCATGGTTTAGTCATTTCTCTTTCGACGAATGGTATTTTCTCTTGCGACGAATGTTCATAGTTTAATTTTTTCTCTTTCGATGAAAGTTCATGGTTTAGGCATTGCTCTTTCGTTACTCTTTCGACGAATGGTCATCACTATTTCGATGAATTTCCATGGTTTAGTTATTTCTCATTTGACGAAGAGTCATTTCTCTTGCGACGAAGCATTTGTCGAAACAATGACAGAATCTGGGTCATCATAGTTTCAACCTTCCTACAGTGACAAAAATGGGTTTAAGATGTCATATGATGATCGACGAGAGACCGACGGATATTTCGTTGGACTTCTGACTAACTGTTTCATTGGAAGTGGAGTGTGAATAACTATTTCACATTAGTGGAGTCAGAGAAACATGATTCTAATGACGAAAATGCAGTTTAGGATTTTTTTGTAAGCACGACGTGTTTGTGACACAAAGTCGTTGATAAAGTGTCAAAAAAGTGTTCCAACATAATAGCGCATGTATTTACAGGTGAATGAAGAATGACGAAGATGTTGACTCCAAGAAATACTCCGAGACATGACAAAAAGAAGCAAAAGATGAGAGCATATTGAAGGAAAAACAAATCTGGCACAATTTTAAAAACCTAAATGGTGTAGCAGAAGCATGGTCAACACATTGAACAATGAAGAATAAAGGTAGATGAAGACACCAAGCAAAATCAAGAAGAAGGAAGAAAAGTAGGTGATGTAGCATGCACTCGCAAGCACATCTGCTCACAGTATCTTCTCTCTTTCACGGCCCAAAGAACTCTAACGTTCCTCTATTTCCCTATCGGGAAATCTGCACCCACATAATACTTTGCACGATCCCCTCTCTTTACTTATCGGGAGATCAGACTTCGAAACTTTGCGAGTCTAATGGTCGACCTTTGGTTTCACGAATCCATGAAACTTGACATGTCGATTACCCAACACACGCGCGAGTTGACTTTTCCACACTCTGTCACCTTGTCGAAATTTCGGATTTCGCTATATCATGAATCCTGATGTCGATGGTTCGTGACTTCTCACTGTGAAACCCCGATATGAATTGCCACCTGTCCACATCACCAACTCCTATGGCCCCACACTGTTTACGTATTCGTCGGGATATCGCGTATCGCGATTTCACGATTCCCGTTGCAATACCACGGAGTTTCAACCTATGAAACCTCGATATGCGATTTCACATGTAGATCCTACAACCCTTATGGCTCGGATCAACGGCTCTACCCCTCCTGAGCTTTGAACCTCTCGGGAATACCTGCAGTATCTCCCCTACACCTCCGCTAGATCTAACGGCTCCTGGAAATTCATGTATTCTCCTCAGAGAATACCGTCCGTTCGTCCTTCCTTGGTGATTCCTGCGAAAAGACTATGTGTTCCTCCACGAAACTCATCCACCTGCGTGCAACTTACGACTCATGTTCAAACACTTCATGACACAACACCCTGTGCTTCCCTTCAATGGATTTGAAGGCCTTACCCTTCCTGAGATTTTCCAAACTCTGAATCTTTCAGAGAACCCTACACGCACGCCTTGTGGCAGACACTCAACAACTTCCAAGTGTTGAGTCTGTTCGACTCTGCGCACACCTGCAACAACAGTCCTTCAACTCTTCTCTCAGGTTTGCAACCCTGAACTTCACCTGGCATGTGCACTCCTTGTAGAGCTCCTATGCTCAACTGCACTTTTGAGAGAATGAGAACAAAAGAAACCCTATCTGAACCCACTATCAACGCACTCCTTGCGGACAATTCGACTGCACTCCTTGCAGGAATTCTCTGGCTCAAATAGAGAAACAATTGAAACTCATTCCTTCTTCCTCTCAGATTTCAAACTCAAACATGAAATCATATACACAACATATTAAAGCAAATGTATAACAGGAAGCAAACATCAAATGAGCATATCATTCAACATCAATACATAGAGAACAACAAAAAGCCATGAATCTTAATCAATTTCTTCTATTAATCCAAGTGTCTGTACATGGGTGTTCTTACACAGCTCTCTCTGCATGCTCTTGCTCTTCTTCTTCTTCAATAATGTTACAATACACAATGAAGGTGTCTATATCCCGTTTCCCTCTTGCGCTTTCAAGCAGTCTAGTCTAGAATTAAATTCTATCTACTTTACATTAACTATCTTAAATGCCTTCTACCTACTAAGGATGGGAGCTAAAGGCTCAAGGTCTGATTACAATATACAAGTGCGCTTCATTAAATTGCCACATTTATGTTCGCGCAACAATTCCAAGGTAAATTTCAAAATTGTGCTGGCGTTTGTCCAACTGTCCTTCCGCTTCCGCGCTGGCTCGCTTGATGTGGGAGATGCTCCTGCATCATACTCCCTCGCTTGAAAACTTTCATGGGCTCCTGTCCATGCGCTCCTGCACGGTTTGTCCATGCTTCTGTATCTCCGCTTCATTCTCCCAGCTGGCATCTTCAACTGAATGATTCTTCCACTTGACTAGATACTCAAAGTATTGCTTTCACCTGGTCCTCTTACCTACTCGCTTATCCAGTATGCATTCCATTTGCGGATTATCTGCAAATGGCATCTGTTTCGTCCACTGGACTACTGGCTGCTCAACTCCAGTCTCTATTTCCATAGCTCTGTATGGGTACAAATATGAGACATTGAATATCGGAGAAATTTTGATCCCATCGGGTAATTCAATCTCATAAGCATTTGCCCCAAATTTCTTCAAGACCCTACATGGCCCGATTTTCTTCATCTTTAGCTTATTTTATGTTCCTCTCGGGAACCTTTCTCTTCTCAAATGTTCCAAAACCAGATCACCAACCTCAAACTGAAGTTTTCTTCTGCGTTGATCCGCTCTGTGCTTGTACTCCTGACTTGATTCCAGCAGTCGCTCCTTCACTTGGCTGTGAAGTTCTTTCATCGCCTCTGCGAAATCTTCTGCACTAGCGCTTCTAGTCGCATTCTGTTCTGAATCCCTCAGTTCAGAAATTCCCCTCGGCTGCATACCATAGACAACCTGAAATGGACTCTGGCCTGTACTCCTGTTAACAGAGTCATTATAAGCAAACTCTGCCTATGGTAATATATTGTCCCACTGGCTGTGGTGTTCTGTCACCAAGCTTCTCAGAAAGTCTCCCAGACTTCTGTTTACCACTTCCGTTTGTCCATCCGTCTGAGGATGATAAGCCAAACTAAATGCCAAGTTAGTTCCCATCTTCTTCCATAAGGTCCTCCAAAAATTCCCTATGAATTCTGTATCTCGATCCGAAACTATACTCCTCGGAAACCCATGAAGTCGAATGACCTATTTGAAAAACAGGTTCGCAATGTGAGTCACATCACTCGTCTTCTGAAATGGAATGAAGTGTGCCATTTTGGAAAATCTATCCACCACCACAAAGATTGAATCACAACCTCTTTGTGTTCTTGGCAACCCCAGTACAAAATCCATGCTAATCGCATCCCACGGCCTCTCTGGTATGGGCAATGGTTGATAGAACCCTGCATTCTTCTTCCTTCCCTTCGAATGCTGGCAAATTATACACCTGTCCACAAATATCTTGACTTCTGCTCGCATTCCCAGCCAGAAATATGACTCATTCAACTTCGTGAATGTTTTGTCATGGCCAAAGTGTCCTGCTAATCCCCCACTGTGTTTCTCCTTCAACAAGTTCTCCCTCATGGAGCATTTAGGAATACACAATTGATTGCCCTTAAACAACAATCCTTCATGGATTATGTATTCGGACCACTGGCTTCTGTCTCTGAGAACTGGATTCTCAGCTGCTTCATACGCCTCCTTAAAATCTAGATCATCAGCGTACATGTTCCTAAGATCATCAAAACCCAATGTTTTGACTCTGAACTCCTGCAACAGCAAACACGTCCTGCTCAAAGCATCAACAACTTTGTTAGCAGTACCAGAAATATGCTTAATCAAAAAAGTGAAATTCTGCATATACTCAACCCATTTGGCATGTTTCTGATTCAACTTCTCCTGTTGAGTCACAAACTGCAATGCATGATTGTCACTGTACAATACAAACTCCTTCGGGATCAAGTAATGCCTCCATTTCTTTAATGCCTGAATAATAGCATAAAACTCCTTATCATAAGTGGAGTACTTCACTTTCGCCTCATTCAGCTTCTCACTGAAATACGCTATCGGCTTGTCTTCTTGGCTTAAGACTGCCCCGATTGCAAATCCACTTGCATCGCATTTCACCTGAAATGTCTTATGGAAATCCGGTAACACCAACACTGGTTGTTCTGTAATCTTCCTCTTCAACAGATTAAAACTCTTTTTAGCCTCTGCTGTCTAGTGAAAATATTTATGCCGCTTCTTCACTGTGTCCATCATTGTTGCGCTAATTCCACTGAAATTCCTAATGAACTTCTGGTAAAAACTAGCTAATCCGTGAAAACTTCTCACCTCAAATATATTCTTCGGTGATGGCCAATTCTTGATCACCTCCACCTTATCTGGATCCATCCTCAACTCATTTGCAGAAATAACAAACCCCAAGTAAATGAGCTCTATCTTCATGAATGAGGACTTCTTCATGTTTATCAACAACTTCTCCTGCTGTAACTTCTGCATCACTATAGCCAAATGCTTCAGATGCTCCGCCACTGTCTTACTATAGATCAGTATGTCATTTAAATACACAATGAAGAATTTCCCGATGAACTCCCTCAGGATTTCGTTCATCAATCTCATGAAGGTACTTGGTGCATTTGTTAAGACAAACGGCATAACAAGCCATTCATACAAACCTTTGTTTGTTTTGAATGATGTCTTCCATTCGTCACCTTCTCTCATGCGGATTTATGATAACCGCTTTTCAAATCAATATTTGAAAAATACTTTGCTCCATTCAAGCAATCCATCAAATCATCCATTCTCGGCAATGGAAATCTGTACTTGATGGTTATTTTGTTGATCACCCTCGAGTCAGTACACATCCTCCAGCCTCCGTCTTTCTTTGGACTAAGTACTGTTGGAACAACACATGGACTCAAGCTTTCCCTGACTAAACCTTTGTCCAATAACTCCTGGACTTGCCTTTTAACTTCTTCATTCTCTTGCGGCATCAATCTGTACGTGGCTTTATTTGGAAAACTGGCTCTTGGTATGAGATCAATATGATGACTCACACTCCTGATCGGTGGCAACGAATGAGGTAGTTCGTCCACTATTATGTCAACGAACTCTTCTAGCAGTTCCTGAACCTCCTCTGGTAAATCATCCACTCTTGTGCTAGTCAGAACAATCCTCGGTTTTTTGACCACAAATAACTGTGGATCGTCCTTCTTCTTCACCTCTGTAAGAAGTTCCTTCCCACTCATGAGAAGTACAGTGTTTCTTACTTCCGACTTCACCTCCTTATCCTTTATCGGAAGCAACATGTGTGTCCTCCCATTCTTCTCTAGGGTGTATGTGTTCATTCGCCCATCATGAATCATGTTTCTATCATATTTCCATGGTCTATCCAGCAATAGATGACAAAAATCCATAGGAATGACATCACATAAGATCTTATCATTATATCCTCCTATCTTGAATTCAACCAAGCATTTTTTAGTGACAGTTACCTAGTGTCCCTTCTGTAGCCACGAAACTCTGTATGGGCTTGGATGATCAGTCGTCTCCAGCTCCAGCTTCTCTACCATCTCTGTAGATACGAGATTATCCGTGCTACCACTGTCTATGATGACCTTGCATACCCTGTCCTTGGTCTTGCAAGCAGTCCTGAAAATTCTGGTCCTTTGGACTGAACTTTCCACCTCCTTCTCAGGTGTCAAAAGGACTTTTCGCATCATCAACGATCTTCTGCCTTCAACGTCTTCTGCCTCAACATCCCGCCTCTGCGCTTTGGCGATGTGAGCTTCTCCAATGTCCTTCTTTTTATCTGGACACTCGTAAGACTTGTGCCCATTCTTTCCACATGTGAAGCATGCGATTACTCCACCTCTTCCTCTTCCTCTACCTCTAGTATGAGGAAAAATGTTGTTGTCAGCATAATCTCCTCTCTGCTCATTATGATGCCCTCTCTGTTCAACATATGGCCCTCTCTGTGAACTTCCACCTCTCTCAACTTTACCCTGAGGTTTCTTCCAGTCCTCCTTGGGCTTCTCATATTTATCCTGGGCAACTGATTTGCCTCTGGGCTGACTTCTGCCTCGACCCCTCTGACTCTGTTTTCGTCTCAGCTTCTCCTCAGCTTTCAGAGCCATCTGATAAGCATTTTCCACCGTTCGGATGGTTATCATGCTCATCTCATCCTGGATATCATATCTCAGGCCATTCATATATCTGGAAACTTTCTCATCATCGCTCTCCCGATGACTTGCTCTGATGTTCAGTTTATAGAATTCCTCAGTATATTCCTTTACTGTCATCAGCTTCTGTCTCAGGTTTTGCATCCTCCTGAACAGAGTAATTTGGTAATCCCTGGGGATGAGTTTCGCCTTCATCTTCGCGATCATTCGATCCCAACTCTTTATCTTCTGCTTTCCCTTGCAGCGTCTGTCAGCTTGTAGTTCATCCCACCACAATGTTGCATGTCCCTTCAAGCGTGTGACATCATGCTTGACTTTCTTGTCTTCTTCGACATCTTCATAGTCGAAGTATGTGTCTAGAGCTCTAATCCAGTCTAGAAGCTCCTCTGCATCCAAGTTTCCCTTGTAAACTGGAATGTCCATCTTTGCTCTTGCACCCATCCTGGCAATAGCTCTGATCAAACGCTCGTTTGATGCATCTTCGGCTACAACTTCTTCCTCGCGTTCAGCCTAAGCTTCGCTTTCATAATCACTAAGATCCCCCACACAAACTGTGTGTCTTTGCGTTGTCTCCATGTCTTCGAGTCTTGCTCGGAGATCATGCATCTGTCTCTCCATGACTGGATCAGTCATCTGCCTGCCTCTTCTTCTCGCCATTTCCCTATCCTCTGGATTGGGTGATTGTCTATCTCTCCTTGGTGGCATGGCAAATTATCTCTCTCTGCTACAGAAAGCAAAGAACCTTTCTGGGCTCTGATACCAAATTGACGCAACACACACTCGCAAGAACGTCCGCTCACAGGATCTTCTCTCTTTCACGGCCCGAAGAACTCTAACGTTCCTCTATTTCCCTATCAGGAAATCTGCACCCACAGAATCCTTCGCACGATCCCCTCTCTTTACTTATCGGGAGATCGGACTTCGCAACTTTGCGAGTCTAGTGGTCGAACTTTGGTTTCACGAATCCACGAAACCCGACATGTCGATTACCCGACACACACGTGAGTTGACTTTTCCACACTCTGTCACCTCGTCGAAATTTCAGATTTTGCTATATCGCGAATCCTGATGTCGATGGTTCGGGACTTGTCACTGTGAAACCCCGATATGAAGTGCCACCTGTCCATGTCACCAACTCCTGTGGCCCCACACTGTTTACGTAGCCGTTGGGATATCGTGTATCACGATTTCGCGATTCCCGTTGCAATACCACGGAGTTTCAACCTACGAAACCCCGATATGTGATTTCATGTGTAGATCCTACAACCCTTATGGCTCTGATCAACGGATCTGCCCCTCCTGATCTTTGAACCTCTTGGGAATACCTGCAGTATCTCCCCTGCACCTCCGCGAGATCTAACGGCTCCCGAAAATTCGTGTATTCTCGTCAGAGAATACCGTCCGTCCATCCTTCCTTGGTGATTCCTGCGAAAAGACTATGTGTTCCTCCGTGGAACTCGTCCACCTGCGTGCAACTTACGACTCCTGTTCAAACACTTCACGACACAACACCCTATGCTTCCCTTCAATGGATTTGAAGGCCTTACCCTTCCTGAGCTTTTCCCAACTCTGAATCTTTCAGGAGAACCCTGCACGCACTCCTTGCGGCAGACACTCAACAACTTCCAAGTGTTAAGTCTGTTCGACTCTGCGCACACCTGCAGCAGCAGTCCTTCAGCTCTTCTCTCAGGTTCACAACCCTGAACTTCACCTGGCCTGTGCACTCCTTGCAAGGCTCCTGTGCTCAACTGCACTTTTGAGAGAATGAGAACAAAAACAACCCTATCTGAACCCACTGTCAACGCACTCCTTGCGGACAATTCGACTGCACTCCTTGTAGGAATTCTCTGGCTCAAATAGAGAAACAATTGAAACTCATTCCTTCTTCCTCTCAGATTTCAAACTCAAACATGAAATCATATACACAACATATTAAATCAAATGTATAATAGGAAGAAAACATCAAATGAGCATATCATTCAACATCAATACACAGAGAACAACACAAAACCATGAATCTGAATCAATTTCTTCTATTAATCCAAGTGTATGTACATGGGTGTTCTTACACAGCTCTCTCTGCATGCTCTTGCTCTTCTTCTGCTTCAATAATGTTACAATACACAATGAGGGTGTCTATATCCCGTTTCCCTCTTGCGCTTTCAAGCAGTCTAGTCTAGAATTAAATTCTATCTACTTTACATTAACTATCTTAAATGCCTTCTACCTACTAAGAATGGGAGCTAAAGGCTCAAGGTCCGATTACAATATACAAGTGCGCTTCATTAAATTTCCACTTTTATGTTCGTGCAACAATTCCAAGGTAAATTTCAAAATTGTGCTGGCGTTTGTCCAGCTGTCCTTCCGCTTCCGCGCTGGCTCGCTTGATGTGGGAGATGCTCCTGCATCAGTAAGGTAGAGAATAAATATTGTGTGTTAAAATTGAGATGCATATGCAATGAATCCATGAAAACATCCCTAAGAAGTTTCATGGTCCTTGAATAATGTATTGATGATGGTTTTGTTCTTAGATTCGTATAAAGGTTATATTTTCCTAAGTTGAAATGAAATTGTATATACTTTATGTAAGCATGATAAGGCGTGTATTCCCCATAATTTTTTAAGTTCGTGATACTCTAAAAACCACTTTGTAATAATTTGTGGTTAATTGAAACCACTGATGTAATGAAATCCATGAGAGAGAATTTTCTCAATTGTGGGAAGAAATGCTGATTTGAGGCAGTCCACACCTAGAAAAAATTATGATTTGTGGCAGTCAAATTCTGATTGCTGATTAGAAGAAAAGGGGATTTGATGCAGGAGCATAAGCTCTCAAACTCAATTTTTTGATTAGACCTTAGAGTTTGATATCTTCTCTAGAGGTTTCAAGGTTTTCATTGTTTATAAGTTGCAAAGTTAGTGTAGAAGGTTCTAATTTGTGAGGTGTTAGTCAAAGACACTTGTTAGATTAGTCATTGATGAAATCGAATCTCCATATCAAGGAAGAATTCGAAATAGGAGTTGACTGAGTTATTTTAGGATCTAGGAGTTTGATTAGGCATCAGATCTGGATCTGAAACAACTCCAGTTTCATAAATTATTGTTATGTATATAAGCCTATGGGCATTTGTAAAGAAGAGAGTCTATAGAGGCAGAGCGAGGCCAGAGTGGTCGAATTAGTCACAGGTATAAAGGAGATGGCCAAAAAGAGAAGATCAAGCCATAGGTAGCTGAGTAGGAATCTCAGACAAGTAGATCAGGGTTTGTTGAGAATGTACAGTTTCGTTTGATTAATGAAAGAAAAAAATTTCCATTCCTGTGTTGAGTTTATGCATTTGTATAATGTTGTTAAATATTTATTTACATGAGAAATATCTTGTTAATTGTATGTGACTCTGATGGTCGAGTAATATATATTTAATTAGGTTGTTGTGAGGAATGGAATGACTGTGGAAGATAATCGATGATCATCGATCATTGCAAGGATCTATGATTTGATCGTATTATAGACATAAGAATAATTTATCCTTATATCTCTGCAAACTTCATCGTAGATTGATGAATTAGTTGAAATGTGTGGGCGGAACTCTAAAAATCGTTGAATGCAGAAGAATTGCGCTACAGTTGCCATCGGATCTGGACAAAGATTCACAATAGCCATCGATCTAATGGGTCAAAACCTCAACGGAATCAAAGGAACAAAGGTACAACGAGATGGTGTTTTGAACCGTTGATTATGGTAAAGGATCAGATCCACGATGGATAATCTTATCGACGTATAGAGGAGCAGGTCGATTAACCAAGGATCTGGGACCGATAGGTTTTATAAACTATAATTCTGAAGGGTTAAAATATCTATCAAAAGAGATTTATGGTGTAGCCTTTAGTATTTTAGGCCGCCATTTGGGGTTATTGTCCTAGGTAGGATAGTAAAGTACCTGGTGGGTACATTAAGTGGTATGAGAGCACATAAAAGTTCTTTGGGAGAAAGAAACTTACAACAAGATTCATGCTCTTCAATTTTATTTGCAGAGACAACTTATGAAAGTGGAATTCAGATTTGAAATCTGATAAGAAGACAATATGCATAGGAGAATGCATAAGGAGGTACAAACATGCTGAGGTTTGGTAAGTAAAATTGGTCTTCATAATTATGCAGGTAGAAGACAGGTCATGGAAATAAATATACTTTGGGAGGAAGTAGAATGGAATAATGTTCTGAGGATTGAAAGAATGCAACATTAAAGTAGAGCCAGCAGAAGAATTTACAACAGTAACATATGTTCAAAGGAGATTTGGACAAAAAGGTAATGGTCTTTTGTTTCCAGTTAATTTGTAAATGATAACCGATTACAGGTAATAGTAAGAGAGATTAAGGAAGATGGTAATGAACCTATCCAATTGAAGTTTGGAACATAAGGAGATGGTGAGTAAGCTGAATGCAGAAGCCAGAGAAACATAAAATGATCAAATGAAGATTCTAGAGGAGGGAGTCAGCAGAAATACTAGTGGAAGAGCTTAGTATGGTATTAGAAGGTAGGTTGATAGAGTCATCCTATGACAATGGCTTGTTTGCAACTCACAATGGGCAAGGAAAATCTCATGAAAGAAGTAAGACTATGATTACTGAGGATCATAGTGAAGGTTCATAAGGAATCCATGAAATATCAAGTCAATACATATTTGATAAGAGACTAGCTGAAATAGAAGTACAACTAGAGGTGATGGAATAGTTTCTACAGAGGAATGAAGAAGACCAAAGATATGGATGGACTCTACAAAAGAGAAAGGTGAAGTGGAATTTGTTGCAGAAGAAACTAAGACAGAGGATACAGAGGAGAGAAGAACTCATGGGAGATGAGTTATAGCAAGGGAGAATTATTGCAGATGAAGTCATTTGTGAACCTGAACATGGATCTATCCTAGGAGAGGATAGTGATGATGATGAAGATATGATGTTGACTAATGATTGTATGAATCATTTGAAGGGTGAAGATCAACTGAGAGACTTGATGTATGAAACATCAAAAGAGGATGCAAGGACTTATGATTTTAAAACTAATGATTGGTGTGTGTTTGTAGGTTTTTCAAACATGGAAGATGACAAACAATCATTTAAAACTATCACAAAAACATAGAAGAATATGAATACTTATAGTCATGCAAGATGTCCAGGAGAAAGTCAAGGTGAAATGAGAGAAGATGTCATCAAGAGGAACTGGATAGAGTAATTGATGAGGTTCTAGAAGAAATCAGTAAGGTAGAAATATTGATGCAAGGAAACAATGAGGATCAATGTTATGGATGGACATTGAGAAAGAATAAAGTGAAATGGTATACTTTGCAGTAGAAGCAAAGACAAAAGACAGTTGACAAGAAAATTAAAGAGCTCAAGGAAGCTGAACTTGAGAAAAGGTTGATTGAGAATCTCATAGAGTGTCTGAACACTGGAAGCCAATAAGAAGTTTTGGTTATGGAATCATCAAACAAGATTTTAGAGCCTTGTGGTTTTAACACTAACTTTTTATATGCGAAAGCAAGTTGCAATGAAGAGGGAAAAAAATCCATGGTTGTCATAGAAAAGAAGGAAAGTGAATTTGTGTCTCTTCAAAGGATTGAAGAGAAATAGTGACTGAGAACTGTTGTGGAAAATTATGTAACTAGTGGACAATCACTGATGACTGTTGACCATGAAACCAATTAGGAGAAAGAAAAATTGTTTAAAGTTGTTATAGAGGATGAGGAAGTTTGTATAGAGGTGAAAGATGAGGACAAAGAATCTCATAAAGGTATGAAATTTCCGACGTAAAATTGCAGAATTATGTTGAAGCAGAGAACAGGTTGGAGTTGACTCATGCAGATAGCCAAAAATAAGTTTAAAGAATGCCTATTCAATATAAGAAGTTACAGTTGGAAGAAGATATTGTCTTGAAGGACAGTGATGAAGAAGAAGTTGTCAAATATGAACAATAGATTGTGAAACCACCAATATATTATGAGAGTCTTGGAACTATTATTCACACCAGAAATAATGTGAATTAGTTGAAAGATGACATTGTTTATGTTGTAAGACAACAAGAGAAAAGACATTCAAATGTCTTGAACATCTATGAGATGATGTATGTTGAGGAGAAAGAGAAGGATACAAATTCTAAATTCTTATGCAAATGAGAGAAGAGAGCAATTCTTTAAAGGACTATTTGTTAGAGAATGAAGATAGTGAGGATTGCATGGAGTTTCCAGAGACAATTCCAAGTGAATTGGTTAGTTTTTGTAAAGAGATGATGGTTCTGGAAATGAGGTTGAGTAATCAACAAAAGCTCATTCAAGATGTAAAATTGGAATTGGAGAAAGATGAAGGAGTTTTCATGATTGGCAATGATGAAAAGGATGTTGAAATACATGATGAACAAGAGAAAGGAGAAACTAGACATAACATTTCAGTCAAAGAGTAAGAGTATAATTCATTTCTCAAGGATGGTGATGAATTTCAGGAACAAAAAATAAATACAGAAGAAAGAAATGTCTTCATAGCCATGAAAGAAGAACAGATCAAGCTATTGAATGGATTGTTGAGAAATGAAATGGTTCAAGTACCTGACAAAGCAGAAAGGGGTTTGAGTTTTCAAACCAATTATGAAATTAGAGATATATTTGAAGGAGTATATGAGGCAGAAAAGATCAAGCAACATAATATTGTTGAGATCAAAGATGGATTCAACATAAAGGATTCTGAAGATGAAATCATAAGTTCTGAAGGGTACCAGTGGAGAAGGAATTTCCATGTCTTTTGGAAGATGTATAAGAGGGAATATTGGAGCAAAAGTTATGATGCTCCCATACAAGAGAAAATCCAGTCACAGAGAGACAGTACTTGTCAGCTGAAAGATGAATTGGATAATGAAATAGATGAGTCATGGAAATTCATGAGGAAGCATTCCAAGAGAATGTACTACAAAGAGAAGATGACAGTCAAGCACTTGAGTTCTTTGACTAAGAAATATTTTAAAGGCAAGGCAAATGGAGGGTTGCAGCACAAGATTTGGGATCCTGGAGGGTTCAAGTCATCAAGACTTGTGATTGTCACATTGTTACAAAAAAGTGACAAACCTCATAGACAAGAGTCTATCAATCCTTTCTACTTTACAAGTCTGATGCAGGAGCATAAGCTCTCAAACTCAATTTGTTGATTTAGACCTTAGGGTTTGATAACACTTGGACGGGACCAAAAACTTGATTAAGTTTAGTTTTGTGTTATTTGAAATTCGGGTTGCGGACTTATGGCTTAGCCCATAGTCATATGACGCGGTCGCATGGAAAATAGGTTAGAAACATGGGGCTTAACCTTATATTATATGGTTTAATTCCTTTGTAATAGTGTGGTTCATAGTTAAAGGTTGAAAATTCTAAATGCCAAAAGACTTTGAAAAGTGGATTGGTAATAGAACTGTTTGTAAAATTGGGTTATAGTCTTTGTTTAGAATAAAGGTTGAAAACGATAGAGATTCTTAATAAAAATAAAATGAGGGGAGGACTGGTGTATACCAACAAACTAATTATGGAACCAATGAACTATGTGTAACCCAATGAACTCAGAAAACAAAGTTTTTCAAATGATGACAATACTGTTATGAGGGCAATTAATGAAAAGTTAGAGTTCTGAAGGGTTAAAATCTCTATCAAAAGAGATTTATGGTGTAGCCTTTAGTATTTTAGGCTGCCATTTGGGGTTATTGGCCTAGGTAGGATAGTCAAGTACCTGGTGGGTACATCAAGCTTGTATAGTTTAGCATGAGAGGGAGATTGCAAGTCATGGAAAAGGGGCTTGTGTGGAGAAACTATGAAATAGGATTTTGCAAGATGACAGGGAACCCATGGACAAGATTCCATGAAGAAGTTTTTGTTCCTTGAGAGTTTGATGCAAGAGCATCGAAAGCATGGCTACGGGTATGTCAAAAACCCAAGATGAGGATGATGATGATGGTGATACATGGGGAATAAAGGTAAAGGTATGCAAATATGTGATGGATGAAGGGTTGATGAGCCATGTATGAGAAAGAGTTTCCTAGAGCATCCAACTCTAGGAAACTATAATCAATTGTCCTTCTTTTGATAGTGTGTATGTAATGATATTTTGTTCTTTATACACATGTGTGAATGAAATTGACTTGAATAGGATTGCGATATCTTTGATATGGACTCCTAGCTCACTTAGGTGAATGTTTAAACTTTTACCTTTCCCTTTCATCCACTTTATCAAAAAGTTGGAATCCCCATAAACCTAGATTTTCTTTACATTTTTCTCCACAACAAATTTTAAGAGTAGTCTTAATTCCATTGAATCCACATAGTTGTTAGAGCTAGTTCCAAGTATTAATTTCATTTTAATTATATTATTCTAATCCAAATAAAGAACACATACAACACTAATTCAATTTTAAGGACTTGACTTACCCCATCGAAAAACCCCTAGGCATGTTCTTTATTAATTAACACTTCCTCCAGTTGTCATTCTTTCTTCTAGATGATTGGTAACCCGTAAGCCATAGCCATAGATCCAATTTGTTGTGCCACCTAGAATGAAGGTATACCATTTTACTCAAATATCAAAGAGTTT
>ML842727.1:14490-27242 GCA_009831015.1 Picea engelmannii
CTCGAACAACATCATCCCACCATTAGGCATGTTAGCTATCCCTCTTGCACAAGCAAGAGTCCATCTCGAACAACATCATCCCACCAGTGGGGAAAGCTAGCACGTGCTAGATTTATCTCTTGCACAAGCATGAGCTCATCTCGGACAACATCATCCCACCGTGGGGGAAGCTAGTTCATGCTAGCTTTCCCTCTTGCACAAGCACAAGCTCATCTTGGACAACATCATCCCACTCTAGGGGAATTATAGCTTGTGCTAGCTTTCCCTAATGGAAAAACACGAGCTCATCTCAGACAACATCATCCCAATGTTGGGGAAAGCTATCTCATGCTAGCTTTCTCTCTTGCACAAGCACAAGTACATCTCGAACAACATGATTCCACCGTAGAAAAAAGATAACGCAAGCTATTTTTCCCTCTTTCATAAGCACAAGCGCAAACACATCTTGAACAATATCACTCCAACCTAGGGGAAAGCTAGCGTGTGCTAGTTTTCCCTCTTGCACAAGCACTAGCTCATCTCGAAAATCATCCCACCATGTGGGTAAGCTAGTGTGTGCTAGCTTTCTCTCTTGCACAAACACATCTCAAACAACATCATTGCACCATTAAGGAAAGCTAGCGCGTGTTAGCTTTCCCTCTTGCATAAGCACAAGTGCATCTTGAACAACATCATTCCACCATGGTGGAAAGATAGTGCATGCTAGCTTTCTCTCTTGCACAAGCACAAGACCATCTCGAACAACATCATTCTAGTGTTGTGCATCTCGAACATCATCCTACCATGGGGGAAAGCTAGTGCGTGCTAGCTTTCCCTCTTACACAAGCATATACACATCTCGAACAATATCATTCCACTGTGGGGGAAAGCTAGCATGTGCTAGCTTTCTCTCTTGCACAAGCACAAGCACATCTCGAATAACATCATTCCTCCATGGGGTAAAACCAATGCATGCTAACTTTCAGTCTTGCAGAAGCACAAGAACATCTTGAATAACATCATTTCATTGTGGGGAAAAGCTAGTGTGTGCTAGCTTTCCCTCTTTCACAAACACAAGCACATCTCGAACAACATCATTCCAGCATGGAGGAAATCCTGAACATGCTAAACTTCCCTCTTACACAAGCACAAGCACATCTCAAACAACATCATTCCACCGTTAAGGAAAGCTAGCGCGTGTTAGCTTTCCCTCTTGCATAAGCACAAGTTCATCTTGAAAAACATCATTCCACCATGGTGTAAAGCTAGCGCCTACTAGATTTCTCTCATGCACAAGCACAAGACCATGTTGAACAACATCATTCCAGTGTTGTGCATCTCGAACATCATCCTACCATGGGGAAAAGCTAGCGCGTGCTAGTTTTCCCTCTTACACAAGCATATACACATCTTGAACAAGATCATTCCACTGTGGGGGAAGGCTAGCGTGTGCAATATTTCTCTCTTGCACAAGCACAAGCTCATCTCGAACAACATCATTCCTCTGTGGGGTAAAACTAGTGCATGCTAACTTTCAGTCTTGTAGAAGCACAAGCACATCTTGAATAATATCATTCCATTGTGGGGAAAAGCTAGCTTTTTCTAGATTTTCCTAGCTTTCCCTCTTTTACAAAAACAATCACATCTCGAACAACATCATTCTAGCATGGAGGAAAGCTTGCACATGCTAAACTTCCCTCTCGCACAAGCACAAGCACATCTCGAATAACATCATTCCACCATTAAGGAAAGCTGGCACGTGTTAGATTTCCCTATTACGCAATCACAAGTGCATCTCAAACAACATCATTCCACCATGGGGTAAAGCTAGTGCGTGCTAGCCTTCCCTCTTACACAAGCACAAGCGCATCTCAAACAACATCATTCCAGTGTTGTGCATCTCGAACATCATCCTACCATGGGGGAAAGATAGCGCGTGCTAGCTTTCCCACTTACACAAGCATATACACATCTCGAACAAGATCATTCCACTATGGGGGAAAGCTAGTGTGTGCTAGCTTTCTCTCTTGCACAAGCACAAGCGCATCTCGAACAACATCATTCCTCCGTGGGGTAAAACTAGTGCATGCTAACTTTTAGTCTTCCAGAAGCACAAGCACATCTTGAATAACATCATTCCATTGTGGGGAAAAGCTAGCATGTGCTAGCTTTCCCTCTTTCACAAACACAAGCACATCTCGAACAACATCATTCTAGCATGGAGGAAAGCTTGCACATGCTAAACTCCCCTCTTGCACAAGCACAAGCACAAGCACAAGCACATCTCAAACAACATCATTCCACCATTAAGGAAAGCTAGCGCATGTTAGCTTTCCCTCTTTCATAAGCACAAGTTCATCTCGAACAACATCATTCTACCATGGGGGAAATCTAGCACATGCTAGCTTTCCCTCTTACACAAGCACAAGCGCATCTCGAACAACATCATTCCAGTTTTGGGGAAAGCTAGCACATGCTAGATTTCCCTCTTGCACAAGCACAAGCGCACCTCGAACATCATCCTACCATGGGGGAAAGCTAGCGTGTCTCTTACACAAGCATATACACATCTCGAACAAGATCATTCCACTGTGGGGGAAAGCTAGCATGTGCTAGCTTTCTCTCTTGCACAAGCACAAGCACATCTCAAACAAAATCATTCCTTCGTGGGGTAAAACTAGTGCATGCTAACTTTCAGTCTTGCAAAAGCACAAGAACATATTGAATAACATCATTCCATTGTGGGGAAAAGCTACCCAGTGCTAGATTTCCCTCTTTCACAAACACAAGCACATCTCCAACATCATCATTCTAGCATGGAGGAATGCTTGCACATGCTAAACTTCCCTCTTGCACAAGAACGATCAAATCTCAAACAACATCAGTCCATCGTTAAGGAAAGCTAGCGCGTGTTAGTCTTCCCTCTTGCATAAGCACAAGTGCATATCGAACAACATCATTCCACATTTGAGAAAGCTAGCACATGATATCTTTCCCTCTTTGTTAGCGTCAGAATTCACTCCTGGATTGTTTGCAGGAGTAGAGCCTAACACCCATCAGTTTAATGTCACGATTTGTTTGAAAGGGGTGATCTAATGGAAGCAAGCTCGGAACAGTATCATCTCAACTCTGAAACTAGGCTGAACATGCACGAACGAGTGAGGTCTTGATAAACTTCAAACAGTGAGTTGCAATAAGGGCGAGTAGATGGAAGACTTTATAAGAAGGGTGCAAAGGTATGCTATAGGCTTCAGGCTTCTAATAGACTGTGAGAGTAGGCATCTGAAGACAAGATCTTCTTACTTCCAAATGCAAAAAACTAGAGAAAACAACAATGCAACAATAAATCATTTACCATAACATAACTGTATTAATTCATACGAAGCATTCGATCATGAACTCTCCAACAAGAGATGAAACATAGATGGAAAAGGGAAACTGTTTGTCATAAAGCAAGAAGTCTCAAACACAGATACATAACCAGGGAACCAGAATGGTCGTTAAAACTTTTACAGTCGGGAGCTTAGCTCTACCATCGATAGATACAAGAATGGAAAAAATGCCTTCATATACTCAGAACAACAACAACAGCGGAACCGAGACATATCATTGAAAGCTTTGCGTCTGCATGGCTTCTGACAGTCAACTTCTGAGAGATCGTGCAACTTATGTCAGACACAATCTAATTCTTTGACAGTTCCAACGGCGAATCGACGTGCTTTTAATTCATTGCCGTGCTTTCCCATTATGGCGGAGACGATGTCTAACCACCACCAACCGCTTCAATAACTGCCTCATCGGGATTGAGGATGGTCCGACCAACTCGGCACCTTCGGGACGTGGAGGGCCTCCCACGTTGCCACATGGAGTAACTGATTGGCCTAAAGAATAGGCGTGGAGGCCAGCGCGGAAGGTGGGGCGCAGGGATGGAGTGATGAGGCCAAAACAACGGGGAGTGGAGTATGAAACGATGAGGGGGCGAGAGAGGCTACAGGGGAGACATATGGAAAAATACGAGTGGATGATGATAAGGAAGGAGGACCATGCGGACCAAAGAGGGGAGGTGGATGGATGACACGCGACAGCAAGAGAAAAGTGATCCTGGAAGATGACATGACGAGAGAAGGGCCCACGCAGGCTAAACACAGGGCAACTGAGAATGATGGGATCGCACGAGCGCCATTGATCCGGGTGCTAAGATCTCGACCGTCGGAAAGCTACGCCCCCAATTCTAGACCCCCCCCCTCCGCTTAAAGGTAGAAAGGCAAGGGGGGTCCGGAATTTCCTTTACCGTCGTTGATTCGGGCGCGCTGATCTGGAACGTTGAAGAGATGCGCCTGCGATTCCGGACCCCCCCGGCTTAAAGGTAGAAAGGCAGGGGGGGTCCGGAATCCTATATGCACCGTTGATCCGGGCGCTCGAACCGCTGCCGCTCGAACTTGCTCTTCACTTACCACGGGCGCATTAACATTCAAAACTTAGGACAAATGGGTTTTTAACCCACTCTTTCGCATTCTAGCCCCTTTACAAGAAATATCGCTAACATTTGGCTCCATGGGGGATAGAGTCATCCCTGTGATGCTCTAAGAACATTTTTGCAGATTAAGTGCCTTGCTGTTGGGCTATGGAGTCATTTATTAAACTGAAAACAAAAACAACAAAAACAATATTTACAAAAACAAAAGAGCCGACTGCGGCTCACAGAAAACATTTTTTCAAGAAATGCCCATTCACTGGGCCACTAAAAACTTCTTTGCCTTCTAGATCTTTCAACCTGTAAGTATTGTTTGCGAATACTTCGAGGATCTTGAAAGGCCCCAACCAGAGGGTGTCAAATTTGTTGTGCTTGCCCCTGTCCTTCCTGGGTGTGTCCCACTTGAGTACCAGGTCACCTTGCTTGAATTTCTTCTTTCTGTTCTTCTTGTCAAAAGCCTGTTTGATCTTCTGCTGATGATTGTAGGCTCTGTCCATGACCTGTTCTCTGATCTGCTGCACTTCCACCATCTAATAAATCCTTCTGAGCACATGGTTAGGTTCTTCTTGAAGGTCTTGAAGGAAACTTGCCACAGGTAAGGCGAGTTGAGTGGGGAAAACAACCTCTATTCCATAAACGAGTTGGAAAGGTGAGAGACCCAGGGATTTCTTTGTTGTTACCCAATCATCCCAAAGGGAAAATTTGAGCTTTGAGTCCTAGGCCCTCTAATTGTCCTCTAGTAGCTTTTTGATGAGCTTGATTAGGCTTTTATTGGAGGACTCTACCAGTCCGTTTCCTTGAGGGTAGTATGGAGTGGAGTGAACCAGTGAAATCCCGAATTGTTCACAGAACTTGACCAAAGGCTCAGACCTGAAGGGAGTGGCATTGTCAGTGACAATCCTACTTGGGCAACCAAATCTGGCTATGATGTCTTCCAAGAGACTGATGATTAATTTGTGAGAAGTGCTCCTGGTGGGGACAACCTCTATCCACTTGGTGAAATAATCAGTCGCAGTGAGGATCCATCTATGCTGGCCACTTGAAGGAGGATGAATCTCTCCAATGAAATCTAATCCCCACTGCTGAAAGGGTGCTAAAACTACTACAGGATTTAATGGCAGGGATTTGAGTTGCTGCTTTCCTGAGAACTTCTGGCATTTGATGCAAGCCCTGACTTCCCTACAGACATCAATAAACAAGGCAGGCCAGTAATACCCAGCCCGGAGGATTTTTTGGGCTGTGGTCTTCCAAAAATGATGACCCCCACAGAGACTTCTATGGAAATTGAACATCACCTTCTGGGCTTGCAGCGGGTCCAAACATCTTAATAGTATCCCCAGAGGATCTCTCCAGTACAAGGCTTGGTCGATGAGACAATATTTGACTGCTTTAAGCTTCAAATCTCTAGCCCTACTCTTTCCCAATCCGTCAGGGGGCTTTAATTCATGCAGAAAGTACAAGATATCCCTGTACCAGGGACATGTTTCTAGTGGTATGATGGTCTGGGGATTACTACCAGATGATTCAACTTGCTCATTGATGAAGTTAATCCCCAAGGCCCTGCAATTGGATTCAACCAGCAGCTTGGCCAAACCTTGCCCCTTTATCAACTTGGTGGGATTAATCTCCAGGTCAAATTCCAGGATCTTGGCGATCCATTTACCCCTTCTTCCGTCTATGTCAGGCTGTATAAGAATGTCCTTCACAGAGGTCGAAGGGACATATGCAGTGATCTTTGAGTGAAAAACATAGATCCTGAAAGATTTGAGAGATTTCACCAATGCATAGGCCTGCTTCTCCATGATCTCATACCTGAGTTCAGCATCTCTCAACGCCTTGCTGTAGAAAGAAATAGGTTGCTCTCGTCCTTGATTGTTTTTCTGCAACAAGACTGCTGCTACTGAGTCATCAGAAGCAAATGAGAAAATTAGGAAATCTTTAGAATAATCGGGACTGATTAGCACAGGTTCCTCGGTCAATGCTATCTTTATTTGGGTGAAAGATTCCCTGGGTTCAGCAGTCCATTTCACTTCATTGCCCTTCTTGAGCATGGCTGTGATGTGTTTCACCAGCTCGACAAAGTTCGATACGAATTTCCTCAAAAAGTTAACCTTCCCCAAAAATGCCTGAACTTCCTTCTTAGACCTGGGAAGTGACAGGGCCTGAATCGCTTCCACCCTGCTTGGGTCAATCCTTACTCCCTCTACGGACACTATGTGACCTAACAGCTTTCCCTCCTGCATAGCAAACATTGATTTCTTGGGGTTTAAAGATAGGCCATACCTCCGACACTTCAGGAAAACTTTTTTTAAGTGGCAGCAGTGCTCTTTATTAGTCTTGGGGAAGACTGTGATGTCATCTAGATATATCACCACGAACTGTTCCTTCTCCCCGACGAAGGCTATGTCCATGGCTCGTTGAAATGTTTCTCTCGCGTTCATCAGTCCAAAAGGCATTTTGGCATACATGAATGTGCCCCAAGGAGTGGTGAAGGCTGTTTTTTCTCTGTCCTCAGGCATGACTGATATCTGATTGTACCTAGAGAAACCATCAATCATGGATATTCTAGATGCACCAGTTATCCTCTGCAGAATGTGTTCCATGTTGGGCAGAGGATAATTGTCCTTTCTGGAGCTTCTGTTCAGGTTCCTGAAATCAACGCAGAGCCTGATTTCCCCACTTTTCTTTCTCACCGGAACCAAATTGGCTACCCACTCAGAATATCTCAAGGGGACAATGATCTGGGCATCCAACAGCTTCTTTACCTCTTTTTCCATAACAGGTAGCAGCATGGGATTTATCTGTCTCAGCTTCTGCTTGAATGGCTTAGCCTCCTCTTTCAGTGGGATCTTGTGCTCAATGACAGATGTGTCGTATGTTTTGAGGTCTTCGTAGGTCCATGCAAACACATCGAAAAACTCCCTCAAAAACTTAGTATATTTGGCCCTCTGCTCCTCGGTCAAACTCCTTGACAGCTTTACAAACTTGGGCTCCTCTGGTGTGCCTATGTTGCATTCAGCTGTGTTAGCATCATAACCTGAAACTCTACCCTTCATTGCCACATCATTCCTGTCAAACAACCTTTCTAATGGGATTAGTCCTCTCGGTATGTGGTTGCTTGGTAGCTGTATAATCCGACGATCAACAATTTTATTCAAAAGCTCCTCCGGGTGATGGTCATGTCCCGTGTCAGGGTCCTCATCTATGTGCAATACCGAAAAGTCATCAACTTATTGAAGAAACTTTTTCGATCTCTAAATCATCTTCAAATACCTTCCAATGCTTGACATTGTCCGATACAGAGGGTATGCATTTTATTTCAACATCGGACCTGACAGTGGGCAGCGCAGGAACTTCGAGCAGACTAGCTGTGAAGGCTAAAAAGTCGGCTGGGGAATTTTCTTCCCTTGGAATGTAGGAAATGTTAAAATCCAAGAAAAAATTATTAACAAGGTCCCATACTTCGTTCCTGTAACTCCTGAGACGAGGATGCTTGGCTTGATAAACATTTTTGACCTGCTGGACAATCAGTTCCGCATCTCCAAACACAGCTATCTCCTCAATTTCCATGTCCTTTGTAGCTCTTAATCCCAGAACCAGAGCTTCATACTCCGCCACGTTGTTGGTGACTTCAAATTCCAGCTTGTATGACAGAGATATGGTCTCTTGAGAAGGGGATATGAATACCACTCCGGCACTTGCACCTATACTGGAAGAAGCTCCATCAAAGAACATCTTCCAAATAGAGGTGGCTGGAGGGGGTGTCTCCTGATTAAGAATGGGTTGCTTTCTGATCTATAAAGGGGTCTCAAGGGTGTTGGTGAGCTGTAATAAACTGGAGCCTAAATCAGTGTCCAAGGCATAGATGGGATGATTGGTAGGGTTGGCTTCATCATTGATTATGTAGGCCAGCTGGGCTTCTCTGTATAATCTTCTATGCTCCCCCCCAAACACTGAGATAGTGGCATATGTGAGGTCCATCTGTAAGGTTCCCCCCAGTCTCTTTATCCAGGATCTTGACAACAACATGCCAAACTTAGGGGGAACGTCAGCTACCACGATATCTATGACCATACTCTTCATGGGTAGTTGAAACAAGGAGACTACCAGGTCCTTGATTACTCCCAAACATTGAACCCTCCTGGAGTTGAAAGAGTAGAGGTCGTGGTAGGCTCTGGTGAATTCTAGCCCTAACTCTTCCATGACAGTTTTGGGCATGAGGTTGTGGGAGGCCCCTAAATCCATAAGGCAATTATGTAACACTTTATCATGTATGTTCAGGGATGTGTAGAAGGGAGGGGATGAATCATCTCTATCTTCTACCATGGGACCTAGGACAACTGCAGGCCTCTCATCTTGGAGGTTTATGGAGTCTGTGAGTGGGTACGAGGTTTCATATTTCAACAGCTCAGAGAAGCATTTTTTGAATTCCCCATGTTTAATTAACTCAGTGAGTGGCACAGGAATTCTGATCTTTTGAATCTCATGTTCGAAATTGAAAGAAGACAAAGGCTTTGGGATTTCTCTAACTTTAGGAACATGATTATGGACAATGGGAGAAAGAGGTTGAGCCTTCTTACCTTTGTGAGCGTCTGCTACTTCATTAGCAGGTTTCTCTGTTCTAGTGGATGGCTCAGGGACATCAGGTGCTGCTGCCCTTTTGTCGGACCTCAGGTTGTACCTTCCTCGACCACCGCTAGCTTTGTCTCCCTTGCTCAATTCATTTAGCTGACTATCCATGAGAGACTCTTCATAGGTTGTCCGAGTGAGATGAGGGAACAGAGGAGTGTCTTCTAAGCAGTGGATTTCAGGGTCAAGCTCATCTGTTTCTCCTTCCCTCTCATCAGCCACCAGATTGTTCTGAAAAGGGGCCTGAATCCTTTGGTCCTCTCTGTCTCTTCCCCTTTCTCTGTGTATAGTCGGGGGAGCCACATTATTATTTGGCCTCCTAAAACCTCCTTTATTTTTGGTGTTCTGAGGGCCCTTATACTTTTGTTTCCTTTCCACCTTCAATCTCTCTAGCTCTTCAGTTAGAACCTTCATCATCTCGATTATCTCATTCACTTGAGGGTGGGGCACCGATAGGCCAGAAGTTGAGGTTTCGGCTCTTCCTTTTCTTCTGTCTGTGTCAGCTTTGTTCCTCAGTCTGTCAGCTTCGAATATGTTGGATTCCACTTCTACGGCAGCGTCTTGCATTTGAGCTAAGGAGGTAGCTCTTCTTTCTCTCAATAGCAGGCAGAAATCAGGATCAAATGCACCAGCATATGAAATTTGGGTAGAGGCTTCTGAGGGCTTTATCTCTATAGAGATCCTATTATACATCTTATTAAATCTTTTGGAGAAGTCAGAGACAGACTCTCCTTCCATTTTCCTCAAAGACCCAAACTCTGTCATGTAATACATGAAATCTTTTCTATCTCCCCACTGCCTCATGAAAATGTTATCCAAGGCTTCAATGCCAGCGATAGACCCAGGGGCCAATCCTCTGAACCATTTCCTTGGCTCTCCATCCAGGCTCTGGACAAAGACTCTCATCCAGACATCTTCGTTCTCAATATTCAAGTTCTCTGCATAACTGTGAAAAGCAGCTAAGTGCTCTTCAACAGTTATATCCCCTTCTCCCGTGAACTTGGGCATATATTTCAAATAATCTCCAGCAGGGAGGGGATTCATAGGATGCGGTAGGATTAAAGGGGCATATCTAGCAGTGACTATGGCATCCATTCTATTCAGAGGGGGATTAGCACCAGCCATGGGAGTATTAGGTAGAGGAGAACTCGGAGGAGAAGGAGTGTGGACTAGAGAAGTCGGAACAGAGGTTCTCGGAGGAGACAACGGAGAAAACAGAGAGAGAGCCAAGGGAATTGAGTGTGCAGACGCTTCTCTCTGTACAGTAGTAGCAATANGGGGAGTGACAAGGACCTCTCTTCCTGATACCAGACCAGGAGGAGAAAACTCAGTAGGAACACTCCCGAAATTTGGAAAACGGAAAACCTCAGAGGAAGGACGACTAGGAAACTGGGAATCTGAAAATGGAGTTCTCACAGAAGGGGATGGCGTATTACCTATTTTGGCGATGGACACTTCTTTTGCAGAGCTCTTTCCCTTTCTGCGCACTACTTCCGCGTCAGCGCCTGGTGTAGCTAAAGGCAAGTGTGGATTAGACCTCGTGTGTCTGCCTCTCGAAGCCACAGTTGATAGAGGAGGTTCTCCCCAGTGGAGTCGTCACAATGGAGTCGCCAGGTGCATAGTAGCAATCTTCAAGTTCTGATATCTGATGCACCTTCATAATCAGTTGATCTTTGTCATTCAAATCCGGGGAAAATATTCAACTTCGTCCCTGGCAACGACGCCAGAAATGTTAGCGTCAGAAGTCACTCCTGGATTGCTTGCAGGAGCAGAGCTTGACACCCATTAGTTTAATGTCACGATTTGTTTGAAAGGGGTGATCTAATGGAAGCAAGCTCGGAACAGTATCATCTCAACTCTGAAACTAGGCTAAACATGCACGAACGAGTGAGGTCTTGATAAACTTCAAACAGTGAGTTGCAATAAGGGCAAGTAGATGGAAGACTTTATAAGAAGGGTGCAAAGGTATGCTATAAGCTTCAGGCTTCTAATAGACTGTGAGAGCAGGTATCTGAAGACAAGATCTTCTTACTTCCAAATGCGGAAAACCGGAGAAAACAACAATGCAACAATAAATCATTTACCATAACATAACTGTATTAATTCATATGAAGCATTCGATCATGAACTCTCCAGCAAGAGATGAAACATAGATGGAAAAGGGAAACTGTTTGTCATAAATCAAGAAGTCTCAAACACAGATACATAACCAGGGAACCAGAATGGTCGTTAAAACTTTTATAGTTGGGAGCTTAGCTCTACCATCGATAGATACAAGAATGGCGAAAATGCCTTCATATACTCAAAACAACAACAACAGCGGAACCGAGACATAGCATTGAAAGCTTTGCGTCTGCATGGATTCTGACAGTCAACTTCTGAGAGATCGTGCAACTTATGTCAGACGCAATCTAATTCTTTGACAGTTCCAACGACGAATCGACGTGCTTTTAATTCATTTTCATGCTTTCCCATTATGGCGGAGACGATATCTAACCACCACCAACTGCTTCAATAACTGCTTCATCGGGATTGAGGATGGTCCGGCCAACTCGACACCTTCGGGATGTGGAGGGCCTCCCGCGTTGCCACCTGGAGTAACTGATTGGCCTAAAGAATAGGCGTAGAGGCCAGCACGGAAGGTGGGGCGCGGGGACGGAGTGATGAGGCCAAAACAACGGGGAGTGGAGTATGAAACGATGAGGGGGCGGGAGAGGCTACAGGGGAGACATATGGCAAAAGACGAGTGGATGATGAGACGGAAGGAGGACCATGCGGACCAAAGAGGGGAGGTGGATGGATGACACGTGGCAGCAGGAGAAAGGTGATCCTGGAAGATGACATGACGGGAGAAGGGCCCATGCAGGATAAACACAGGGCAACTAAGAATGATGGGATCGCACGAGCGTCGTTGATCTGGGCGCTAAGATCTCAGCCGTCGAAAAGCTGCGCCCCCGATTCCGGACCCCCCCCCTCCGCTTAAAGGTAGAAAGGAAGGGGGGGTCCGGAATTGCCTTTACCGCTGTTGATCCGGGCGCGTTGATCTGGACCGTTGAAGAGATGCGCCAGTGATTCCAGACCCCCCCCCGGCTTAAAGGTAGAAAGGCAGGGGGGTCCGGAATCCTATATGCGCCGTTGATCCGGGCGCACGAACCGTTGTTGCTCGAACTTTCTCGTCACTTACCACGGGCGCATTAGCATTCAAAACTTAGGACAAATGGGTTTTTAACCCACTCTTTCGCATTCTAGCCCCTTTACAAGAAATATCGCTAACACTCTTACACAAGCACAAGCACATTTTGAACAACATCATTCCAGTGTTGGGGAAAGCTAGCGCATGATGCTAGCTTTCCCACTTGCACAAGCACAAGCGCATCTCGAACATCATCCTACCATGGGGGAAAGCTAGCACATGCTAGCTTTCCCTCTTACACAAGTATATACACATCTCGAACAAGATCACTCCACTGTGGGGGAAAGCTAGCGTGTGCTAGATTTCTCTATTGCACAAACACAAGCGCATCTCAAACAACATCATTCCTTTGTGGGGTAAAACTAGTGCATGCTAACTTTCAGTCTTGCAGAGGCACAAGCACATCTTGAATAACATCATTCCATTGTGGGGAAAATCTAGCGTGTGTTAGCTTTCCCTCTTTCACAAACACAAGCA
>ML842728.1:0-38935 GCA_009831015.1 Picea engelmannii
GTAACAACAACATCTAAAATTATTCTCTTTAAATATGAATTATGCATACTAATGGTTGTAGTATGCATGAGATGTACCCTTTTGTTGAGTGCATCACAACTTTATTTTCTTTGCTTGATGTCAAAGTCATACTCACTTAAAAATTCCATCCATCTTGTCTACCTAGCATTTAGAGTTGGTTTCTTAAAAATATATTTAAGACCACTATGGTTTGTCCTTAATTCAAATTTATTCCCCATTAAATAATTCATCCACATCTTCAATGCATGAACTATGGCAGCAAGATCCAAATCATGTGTAGCATAATTCCTCTGATGTTCTTTAATATTTATGGACTCATACCTAATGACATGTCCATTTTGAGTGAGGACTCCACCAAGTCCTTCTTTTCTTGCATCTATACATACCAAAAAAATCTCATTTGGGTCAACAATGTTCAAAATAGGTGCACTAGTAAGTAACTCTTTCAACAAGTTAAAATTTTCTTCACACTTTGTTGTCCATTCAAACTTAATTCCCTTATTTTGTAAAGAAGTGATAGGATGATAAATTTTAGAGAACCCTACTATAAATCTCTTGTAGTATCCAAAAAATCCCATGAATGATCTAAGTTCTGAAACATTCCTTGTGCAAGGTACCAGATCTACTATAATAGATGAAAACAAAAATATTGCAAAGAATAACAATGAAACAACACAACAGATGAAACCACAACACCAAAATAATACTTTAATTGATAGGAAACAATGTTCACTTGTCTCTTCGAGGGGGCAACCTCCAACAGAGCAATGCTCTATTACAATAATTATCATACCCTCAACTCCTATTTATACTAAATCTATTTACCAAAATGACAAACTAGAGGAAGATGTTCTAGAAGCGGAAGCTTCTATTAGGTCTTCTTACATTTGACTTATTCTTCCTTATTACTAGGCCTTGTTAATATTGGTTTTATTACGTGGAAAATATATTATTCTACCTATGTGAGGGGTTATAGAGGTGAGGTCCCTAACATGCCCTCCCCCTTAAAAAACAAGCTTGTCCTCAATGCTTGAGATGAGTTAATTACTACATAATGGTAGTTGTCTCTCAGGTGGCATCTATTGGAGTTGTATCTTTCCACTATACTAACAATTCCTTGATGGTGCACTGACAGAGATGACGCTCAGGCTATTCCAAGACTTCTTGTGGCTACAACCAGATGGAGCCTTATTCACCCAACTTGGGAAGACTAGTATGAGTTTGGCACTTAGTTCCAATCACCTTCTTTAATCAGGAGATATGAAAAACATGATAGAGCTTAGAATGACCGGGAAAAGCTAATTTATAGGCCACATGTCCCACACGCTTGAGAACTATATAAGGACCATAAAATTTGGGTGTCAGTTTCTGGAAATGGTCATCCTTGAGTGAATTCTACTTATAAGGTTGTATTTGAAGAAACACATGGTCCCCTTCAACAAATTGACGTTTTGAGTTACCTTGATCTGCTTATTGCTTCATGTGATTCTGAGCCATGAACAAATTCTCTTTGAGGGTATGGAGATTAGCCTCTTGAACTGTAAGAGTTTGGTCAACCTCCTGGACCTTCGAGACATGAGCATGTATGAGAGAACTAAAGGTGGATTTTGTCTGTATACTACTTCAAAAGGATTCATGTGAGTAGTCGTGTCGTAAGAAGTGTTGTACTGCCATTCATCTAGGGGTAACCATTGAGCCCATTGATGTTTCCTTTCAGATGAAAAATACCTCAAATATGTTTCCAAACACTTGTTGAAAACTTTAGTTTGACCATCAGTCTAGGGATGATAGGTAGTGCTGAGATGAAATTGGGTGCCCTGTAGCTTGAACAATTCTTGCCAAAAATTGTTGGTGAAAGTGGGATCTATGTTAGAAACAATACAATGAGGCATGCCATGAAGCTTGAAGATATGATCCATGAAAAGTTGATACACCGTGGAGGTGGTAAATGGGTGTTGAAGAGCACATAAATGAGCATAATTGGAAAGACGATCAAATACCACCATGATGAATGACTTATTTCCCTATTTGAGTAATCCAACAATGAAATCCATAGAGATACCCCTCCAAATAGCGGGTGTAATCGAAAACGGTTGTAGTTTGTCATGGGATTTGATTGTTTCTTCCTTGTTGCATTGACATACATCACATTCCACCACAAAAGTGAAAATTTTCAGTTTCATACCATCCCAAAAAAAATGAACATTTGACCCTCTCATACGTTTTGATAAACCCCTAGTATCGAGATTTGGGTGTGGCATGAAGCTCAAAAATCATCGTGGATTTAAGTTGTGATTGTTTACTTAAACAAAGACGACCTTTGTAGCAAATCTCATCATTGTGCCAAGAGTAATCTAGGGAAACAGGAGAAATGGATTGCAATTGTTGGATTAGATGCAAAATTTTGGGATCTTCCAGCCATTCCTGGTGAACATCTTGGAGACAATATGGTACAATGAAGGAGAGGGAAAAGAGGGACCCTTCATCTTCATATTTTCTTGAAAGGGTGTCAAAAACCACATTGTCTTTTCCTTTATTGTAAATGACCTCATAATCATATCCAAACAGCTTAGTCACCCATTTTTGTTTCTCCGGGGATGAAAGACGTTGCTCCATAAAATACTTGAGGCTCTGGTGATCTGTATTAATTTGGAAATGTTGCCCCACTAGATAAGGGCACCATAGATCCACTGCATGCAAAATAAACAACATTTTCTTTTCATAGATTGATTGGACCAAATGTCGCTCTAACAGTTGTTTGATGGTAAAGGATAAAGGCAGACCATATTGCATAAGGATGACACCAATTCCTCTCCTAGAAGCATCGCATTCCAGAACAAAGGTCTTTGTGAAGTCAAGAAGGGCCAAGACATGAGTGGTGCACATAGCCACCTTCAAGGCTTGAAAGGAATGATTAGTTGTTGGAGTCCAAGTGAAAGAATTCTTTTCAAGGAGATCAGTGAGAGGCACTACAATCTTTTCATAATTCTTAACAAAATTGGGACAATATCCTGTTAAACAAAAAAAACCATGCAAGCTTTTAAGAGTCTTAGGGTGAGGCCAATCCTGCATAGCTTCAACCTTCTTAAGATCCACCCTAACCATTTCCTTGCCAACAATATGACCCAAGTACTCAACTTTTGAGGCTCCAAAAGCACATTTAGATTGTTTGAGGAAGATTTGGTGTTGAGAGAGTATATGAAGAACTCAATCCAAATGAGCAATATTGGTTGTTCAGGGTTTACTATAGATGATAATATCATCAAAGAAAACTAAGACAAAATGATGGAGAAAAGGACATAAGACATGATTCATGAGGCTTTGGAAAGTGGAGGGAGAATTACACAAGCCAAAGGGCATGACCAAGAAATCATAGTGGCCCTCATGAGTTTGAAATGTGGTCTTAGGAATGCCTACCTCTTTCATACGTATCTGGTGGTAGACAGAACGAAGATCAAGTTTAGTAAAGAATTGGGTGCCACTTAATTCATCCAAGAGATCATTAATGACAAGAATGGGAAATTTGTCTTTGATAGTGAGTTTTTTTAGGGTGTGAAAGTAAAGACACATGCACCAAGAGACTTCTTTCTTAAGTACCATGACCACAAGAGAAGAATAGGGGCTAGTACTAGGACAGATAATGCATGCGATGAGCAATTCTTGAACAATTTTCTCAATTTCAGTTTTCTGGGCAAAGGGATGACGATAGGAACGAACATTGGGAGGAAGGTTGTCGGGGACGAGGGGAATGGAATGATCATGAACACTATGGGAAGGAGGAAGTCCTTGGGGAGTGGAAAAAACAACTTGATGTTTGGAGAGGATTGATTGGAGGTTAGGAGGCACAAAGGGTATCTCGGTGGGGTGAATGGAAAGTAGTTGTGCAATAATTCCAGAATGACCTTTTTTTAGGAGATTTTCCATGCGATGGGAACTGATGATCTTAGGGGAACCTGTTGTGATTCCTTGGAACTTATATTGTTGGCCCTCCTGGTTAAATTGCATGGTTAATTCCTTAAAATCCATGAGAATGGGGCCCAGATTCCTTAACGGTTCGACACCCAGTATAATGTCGCAACCATCCATGTCAATAGATAACATATGAGATTTCATGTGGTACTGACCAATTTGGAGACACATTTTCACAACGCCCCCCACATCTCATGGACCCACCATTGGAAATCACGATTTGAAAGTTGTTGATTGCTCGAATATAGCAATTAGTTTCTTGGAAAATGTGGTGATGAATAAAATTATGGGTGTTGTGACTACCAACGAGGATGATGACCTTCCAATTCTTAGTGTAACCAATTAGCTTGAGGTTTTGGGGAGCAGAGAATCCAGTAAGAGCATTCAAGGAAATGACTGGTTCAACTTCTAGGGGGTCTGAAGGAGGATTCAAGTCAGTGGGTTTAGGTGACTCGGCCACAAGGGGATCCTCGACCTCTTCTTTAGAAACATCTTCATAGATGGCCATAAAAATAATTTGTTCTTTACACTTGTGCCCAGGAAAATATTTGTCATCACAATTATAACAAAGGCCCTTGAGTTGGAATTCAACCATTTCTACCCGGTTCAATTTTTGCATCTTTAGTGGAGTGGAAGGAGGAGAGAGAGTGAATCGTTTAGGGCGAGGAATAAATGATGATTTTCTGGTTTGAAAAGAGGCAACCCGTTGTGATTCCTTATCTCTTTTAGTAGTTTCCACCCAGCTCTAGGGGTGGTCCATGAGGACGTGGGCACAAATATCATCCTTGAGGTCACCGATAAATCATTCTAAAAAAAAAACATCAGACGTGCCCTCTGTGCAGAAAGCCAATTACTTAAAAGAAGTTATAAAGTCTTCCATTGTGCCAAATTGTTTCAACTTTGTCAAACAACCTAAATGGTTGGTGTCAGTGTCAAAGAGTTCATAAAGCTTTGAAACAAATGTTGTCCAAGCCACATACCCTTGGAGGACATTTTTTCTCCATTGCCACCATTTCCAACTTTCTTGATCTAGATGGAGAACACCATATCAGAGTTTGGACAACTCATCTGTAAATCTGTACAAAAAGAAATAATGTTTCATTTGAGTTACCTATTCGGTGGGATTTGAGCCATCAAATTTGTTCTCATCCACTCACAGAAGGTGTAGGTCATGTTGAAAGTGATGGGGATGAAAATTCTAGGAATTGGAGGAAGTTTCACCTTCAAGGTGAAAAGATGGGTCAGAGGAGTTAAGGTCTCCAGTAATATTCAGCTTGGTATAGATTTGGACAGCAAAGGATTCAATCTTGATAGAGAGGTCATGTTTCATGGTTTCCATTTTTACGTCTATGGTGGAATGCATTTAGTTATTTGTGGTGGTAATATTGGCACTGAGTTTTCACACTTCCTTCTAGGCCTCTGCAAAATCAAAGGGAAAGGTATTGAGGTGGGCTTCAAGGTCTTAGCTACATGTGTGGGTCATGATGAAGAGGGGAACTAGAAAGGGGTGAGTGGGACCACACAGAAAATGGTTTATGTGTGAAGGGTATCATGACGATCAGGGTGACGAGGGGAATCCAATGGGGTAAGTCCCAAATAAGGGGGCTAGAAGGGGGTTGGGTCCACTGAAAAAAAAAAAAATTATTGAAAAAATGATTGGTATGAATGCGAGTAGGGAGAAGAGAGGAAGCCAATAGGATACGACTCAAATAATGGTGCAGGAAGGATCCAAACTTTTTTTTAACTCCTGCGAAGTTATACTCCGATCTGAAGAATATTGCAGTGTTGAAAGGCCCAAATTCTTAACAGGAAAAAATGTGTAGTAATTTTGCAACCAAAATGCATGAGGTAAAGTTGCACGCCAATAGATCATGTTTGTTTTGTTTCTATTTTCGTTCCAAGGGTTAGGGTATTCAAGGTTTCTATAGAAAAGGGTTTTTCCTGTGTTATAGCTCTCTAATATATGTGTGGGGTCCAACAACAGTACTCAGCCCAATATATCAAGGAACTAACTAAGCAGGCTAGATTGTTCCCTTATCTGTACTATATGACTACCCATGTACTAGAGAGTATCTTCCCGAGTGTTTTTCTCGATGGAACTATAGCAGTCGAGCGATCAATTGGTTTATCTATGGAGGGCTTCAGGATATCTAGGTTGATTCATATACATGTGCTATCTAATGTGCTACCACTAGAAGGGGTACCAACAGGGGTTACAAGGGTGGCCAACAATGTGTGCTTAAGTACCACTTGTAGTTCCGGCATGTATGCTTCCTCAACCATCAATTTATGGTTTGAACAACATATCTATGTAGCTTTAAGACACCAGAATACGTCTCTACCCTAAAAAAATAACCCATAATTTTATGCCAAGTAAAGTGCTTTGATACCACTTGTAAGGTACCAGATCTATTATAATAGCAAAAAACAAAAATATTGTCGAGAAAAACAACATAACAACACAATAGATGAAACCATAACACCAAAATAATACCTTTATCGATAGGAAACAATGTTCACTTGCCTCTTCGAGGAGGAAACCTCCAACAGAGCAATGCTATATTACAATAATTCTTAAGACAAGATTTATCATACCCTCGACTCCTATTTATACTAAATATATCTACCAAAAGAACAATATAGAGGAAGATCTTCTAGAATCAGAAGCTTCTATTAGGTCTTCTTACATTTGATTTATTCGTCCTTATTACTAGGCCTTATTAATATTGTCCTTTATTACATGGAAAGTATATTATTCTACCTATATGAGGGGTTAGGGAGGTTAGGTCCCTAACACCTTGGTGTTTTCCATCTTCTAATGGATTCAATATTCTATTGATCCACTGTTATGCCTTCTTATGAAATAATGTGTCCCAAATAATGGATCTGATTTTGATAAAAATAACACTTTCTTAGCTTGGAATACAGTTGATGTTCCCTTAGCACTTGCAGTACCAACCTAAAGCGATGCTCATGTTCTTCTTCTAACTTGGAATAAATAAATATGTAATCAAAGAACACAATGTCAACCTTATCCAGATAATTTATGAATATGTCATTCATTAAGCATATAAATATAGCTAGTTCATTGGTCAGTCCAAATAGCATTAGTACAAATTCATAATTCCCATACTTGGCTCTAAAATTTATCTTAATGGTGTCTTCTTCCTTGATTCTCACATGGTGATATCCTGATCTCAAGTCTATATTTGAAAATACCTTTTCTCCTCTTAATTGATCAAAGAGGTCATCAATTATGGGTAGAGGGTATTTGTTCTTCACGGTGGATTTATTCAACTATCTAAAGTCAATACACAGCCTCAATGTTCCATCCTTCTTTTTAACAAAAAGTATTGGTTCTCCCCAAGGTGAAACACTTGGGCGTATGTACCCTTTCTCCGATAATTCTTCCAGTTGCATTTGTAATTATTTAATTTTGGTGTACTCATTCTATAAGGAGTTTTTGACATTGGGAAGCTCCTGGTACTAAATCAATAAAGAAATTTATATTCCTCTTTGGTGGTAATCCTGGTATTTCTTGGAATACATCTTCAAACTCTTGAAATATTGAATAATCTTCAAGACTTGGCCCTTTGATATGTTTTTGCCTCTTCCACATGACCTGCATACAATTGACATCCTTTCCTGAAACATATATTTAGTTGTAAGGATGAAATCTCCCTGCTAGAAGTGGGTCTTGGAATTCCTTTCACCATGCTCTATTTTCCTTCTTCATCAAGACATGTAAATGTCTTCTTATGGAAATTTAGAACAACATGAAGCTTGTCCAACCAATACATTCGAATTAGAATATCATAAGATCCTAATTGTATGATATTTATATCAGAAGTTGTATTCACTCCATTCATATTTATTGGACAATTTTTTACAGTCTCATTGATTCTTCTTTTGGTTCTAGCGACTAGCTGAACCAAATCTGATTTTTCAAGCTCACTCTTCTTCAAATGAAATATGTCCACTACTTTAGGATCAATGTAACTATGACTTTCTCTTGAATCAATTAAAATAGAAACATTCTGATTAATGATCTTGCATTCCACCTCAATCATATGGGATCAATGTTTTGCTTTTCGATCTTCCATGGTTGCATATATTCTTGGAATATTTCTACCCAAGTCTTCTATTGTAGTAGCCTCCTGGATGTTGTGCAATGTCCTCATCTTGTCTTATATGTGAGATAAATCCTTGTACATGTAATCTTCTTTACATCCCCAACATTTGATTGGTGGTATTTACCTTTTTCCCAAGGTGTCTTACCTCTTGGATTCATTCTTAGTAGGACGATCTTGTTGATTTGTATTAGGACTGTTTATGTTGAAAGGAGGTTTGAATCCCTTCCTTCTCTGATCACATTTATCTTTCTTCTTATGTTTCCAATATTTTTGTAATGATTCTCTTCCCTTTCCTTGCTCCTATGGGTACTTATCCTTTCTAATTGTCTTTGTCAAAGTATCGGTATTATCATATTGAATATTATATTTATAGAAAGATTACAGTCCACTCAAAAACCTATGTATCTTCACCTTTTCATCCTTGGTAAACCCCACATACTTCAAAAATCCCAATAACTTCTTTTTATATTCTCCCATGGTCATGTTCCCCAATATGAGTTCAAAGAACTATTGCATCTTCTTGTCACAGTAGTGTTATGAAAGATACTCCTTCTGAAAACATTTCTTAAACTAATTCCAAGTAATCCTACTCTCATTAATGTGCTCAACTTGCTTCAATTGATCCCACCACATAACAGTTTTCCATGCAAATGGTATGTGGCAATTCTAGCTTCTAGGTTAGATGAGTAGTTGTGCAAGTGAAAATACTTCCTGATTCCGAGTAACTATAATTCAACATAATATTCCCTTTATCTTTCACCATCAAAGGATGGTGGATTAATCTTCCTAAGCTCTCCTTGCAAACTGTCCAACTCGTATCTTCTTCTCTAATGCCTGACATGAGATGTTTTTGGGCTACTCCTTGAATATCCAGATGCATAAAACTTCCTTTTTGAGTAAGGAGGTGAGTGATGTCTATGAGTCCTAATAGAACTTATTGAGTGACTAGGTCTATTGTAGTTATCCCTTCTTTCATAATGTCTACCTTCTTCCTCATGTCTTGAGCTTGATCCATTCTTTGCTTGTCTCTACAACTAATTTAGGCTTTGCATCATTTGAGAATTTATTTTATTATGCTCCTCCTATGCTCTCATTATCCTCTCATTTCCATCTCTATAACTCTGCACTTCCATTTTGAGACTTCTCATAGTCTACCAATTTTGTTGGTTCAACTATGCTCCTATGTCCATTAGACGTTGTCTCATCATTACCCACACTGTTATTTTGTCCTTTGGCTTCCCTCTCGTGACTATAGGCTCTATGTGGATCCTCAATGACTCTGATATGTAATCCTAGGATTGAATTGATTTTTTTAGTCCTCTACTTTAGAAAAATGTGCAAGCAACCATTTTTGTTAGAATTATACATATTATAAAAAAATTGTTAATTAATGTTGCAGATGCTTCTTCTTCTTAATTCTTGAAGAATTATATCACAATTCCCCAAATTATAATAAAATCAATTTATTCTCCTCCACATCATATTTACAATGACTATTATATGTCTTTATTTGATCTCTAAGTTGAAAGTTATGGCTTCCTGAAAAAAAACATTTTCACCCCATTTATACACTTTCTTCACTGGTGCAATTTTACTAGAAGGCCAACTTTTGTCAATTGCATAAGAAAATATATCATGAACCAAGAAAAAATTTGTGTTGATAAATGATAATACTCATAATGGTGAACACACAATAACCTTCATATCCTCCAACTGTCACTCCAGTAAGATTCTACAACAATATGGAATATACAACTTTGTCCTTTTTACAATTTTTTTCTAGACTTGGAAATTTTAGAAAAACTAGCTATCTCTCAATTTGTGTACTTCTGAAAAAACTTCAATAAACCAAAGTTGTCTATCTTGATTAGTATGAAAAATGTAGAGTAAACAAAATTTTACTGTTTTTAAATTTGGGATCACTTTCCTCCTCTGAAAATCCTAAAAATCCCCAAAAAGTGGCATGGAATAGTGGATTTTGGCCTATTTTAGCATCCCCCTTCCAAACCCCTTAGATTTTATGCAATTCCTTTATGGGTTATTTCCATGTCTTATTTCTAGACTCTCTCCAAGAATTTATGCTTAATCTAGATCTCTGCCAATGATCTAGACCCAAATCTTTAACATTATTTTGCAATTTTAGACAAATCCAAGCAGAAATGGACAATATCCCTCTCTAACAATTTTGTATCCCTCCTTACTGTGGAAAAAACCCAAAAGTTTCATCCCAATTTTCTCCAGTGATTGCCAAAATAAGAAAATGGCTCTAGTTTTTCTAACTATAGGACAATTTTGCCTACATGGCAATCTGCTGACATGGCTGATGGTGTGGCACCATGGGTCCACATGGAACCCCGAGAGGATTCCATTTAACCTCTCCAACCACTTTTCATGCCCTTTCATCCTCCCTACATTTACCTTACCTTACCTTTTAATGTATAAATAATAAAATATTATTAATACGAGACCCCATCGGTACCAGATGCACATGGCACCACCGTAGTGGACCATGCCACCGACAAGTTTCCTCTCCATTGCCAACATCCACCTGACACCCATACATAGGTTGTAGGGATAGGTGGGTCCCATCCCGCACCTTACCCTCGGTGTGCAATTCGTCTCCACCCCAAATCTAATGGCTGAGATCAAGGGATGATCGACGGTCCATATAGAGTTTGCATCGTGAACTAGCTCACGGGTTAACACCCCTTTGCGATGTGATAATGGTTTCACACACAATACATGGTGCATTTCTATTAAGTTCACATCACCAAATATATTTTCAAAACCGCCATCTCCACAATGCGATACCACTCATGGTATCAAGTCGTCGCTCCACTAGTAGCCCCGCCACTGGGGCTTGCCACCTATCTGCCATGGCTTGCCACTATTCCACTGGTCTACCACTGTGTAATTACACGTCACCTCACACGTGGCCTCCACGTCACCGCTGATGTCATCATATGAAAAAATTCCCTGATTTTTCCAATTTCCCCAAATTTTCAAAAATTGCATTTTTTTTTCGAAATTTTCAAGAATGCCTTAGTTCGAAAAAAAAATCAAGGCCGCCATTGAATTTTGTAATTAATATTCCCTCTTCCAATTTTAATTCTACTAATGGCCAATTGTTTCCATGCTCGACCCCGCAACATTATTTCTGGCTCAGCCTCTACATAAACAACCTGCAAATCGGCCCATATAGCCCAAGCACTGCAATCGGCGCTCTAATACCAATCTGTAACATACCTAGACCACCATTATGGGCCAAATTACTACAGAATAGCTATGTATACCAATTTGTAACATACTTGATATTAGCACAACAAAAATCTTTGCTCTAATATCAATATGTGACGTACTTGTCACAAACAAACCCAAAGATCTGCTCGGAAACCAAACTGTCATGTACCCATTGACCGAGGTACCTCTAAATTTGCCTTCTTGGGAAAATTACGGTTTCTGATACCAAATATTACAATCAAGAAGCATTATAAAAAAACATGTAATAATCAAGATTCATGCTAAATGGTAAAATAAAATATCAACATGCCATGCACAACATTAACAACAATAGGAACATTGTAACACATATCAAAGATAATAAATACACAGTGGAATATACATTACACAAAGAGAACTTATCTTTAAATAAACATTCACCAACTGACTACATACATCGGACGTTCCAACCAACCATAGACACTATTTTTCTAGATATCAACATCAGGCCACCATCGAGCTAGGGCTAATCCACAAGGATGAGTCCTAGGATTACTCTAACACACACTACCAACTATCAAGCTCTCACAGTTTTCCCAATCACACAACCATCCTAGTTTACCAGCTCTCTTCCCCTTCAGCCTACACAACCCAATGAAATGAACCCATTTCTTTGAAATGCAATCCCTCGGGCTATTCCACTTCTTTTACAAGGCTCCAATGTTACTGGTAAGGAAATATTAATGTTTGAAACTCCAAGGATTCTCAGTTGTAGATAGTTCTTTCTGAACTATCATCATTCTCATTCACACAGGCATCCATTCCTTCCTAGAATAATCAATAATTACTTATATCCAACCAACAATGGTTCTTCTCTTCCCATAATTCATTTCTAATTCCCAAACCAAGAGCAAGAATTAATGAGGAATGAGTAACCAAATGAATGAGCGATTAACCAACTGAATTAGGAACAATGAATGAGGAACCCCCAAACAACCAAAAACAAGTTTTATATAATTGCATGCAATAAAGCACCACATGGCCTTCCCAAAGAATCTCATGTAACCACTTTTCCCAACTAAAACCAAGATGGGTAAATAAAAATAATAATAAAATACTTAGCCCCTTTATCCCCCTCTCTCGTGGAATCATAGTCCCTTATCTCTATCATTTTTCATCTTGAAGCCAATGATGTACTTTATTAATATATTCAAAGTATTAAATTTCTAAGTACTCTGGCCTTTCAACCTTACATTCTCTTTGGCCTTTCATCAAATAAACAAAAACACATTATTAATATGGGGACTCAAAATCAAGTATTACATTGATCTTGATGATGTGAAGACCTATGTCAATTTTGAAGTCATTGAGATATTGAATAACAAGGATCCATGCCCTACAGTATTGGGGATCAATTGGGCCTTTGATAATGATGTTATCTTGAACTTGAAGTAGAGGCAGATCTAATTTGAGAAAGAAGGCAATAGAGTTATTCAACCATTGGACCCATCATTAGGTGAACACTTTGTGGAACTAGTGGAGGAAATTTTGGATGAGGGTACCTAGATTAGTTATATAACCTCATTGTGGGGAATTGATGGGATTATATCAATCCTATGATAGATAGAGAGATAATATTGCACAATGTATGCTCATTCACAACATGTTCATGTGTTATTGTTAATCGATGGCATAATGGATATTGTAATAGTCCACCCGATGGTGTGCATTGCTATGAGTATGTAGGTGGATTGGCATAGAGGTGAAGGAACCACCAAAGTTTGATGGTACAACTGACACATAGGAATGTGTGGCCCAAGTAGAGAACAAGATCATGCACACATAGAGATTTGTAGTGCTAGATATTTCTTTGGTAGAGACCCTCACATACTAATGGTTGATACATAAGACTATGATCCAATCCGTGAAAGTTATGGTAGAGGCACTACAGACTCACTTTCTATCGAACCTAAGGGTCTTGACAATAGATGAAAAATCTAGTCCTATGAACATGTCTCTTCAGTTAGGTGAAACTTCTAACCCACTTAGACATGTGGATAATTGTGAGAAGAATTGTATGTTTTAGGTTGTTTTAATTCAGTAAGGGTGCACAAATTTGTGCACACATTGAAGATAATGCCAAGGAACTTGTATTTGTAGGTGGAAATGCATCAACATATGTATTATTGGTCAAAGCTACATGAAATGTTTTGTGCTACTTTCCAACTCTGTGGGATGGAAACACCATATGCAAGGGTACTTTAGAACGTTAAATGTTACCCACATATGGATCACTCATAGTGCCTGGTTATAGGTTCCACAAAGGGGGAAGTTGCATAGGGAATTAACCCTATAGATGTAGAAGTTGATCCCACTAATGTTGAATTTTTGGTTAAGTTGTAGCATCTACATTTTGAGGAAACATAAGGTCATTGTCTAGTTCAAGATACAAGCTATACTAGTAGTCCAATCTATTATCACAGACCACTACAAAGGAAACATGTTAACATTGGGATTGAAGATGAGCCAAATCTTGTAGTAATAGGGGGTTATTGGGATGAGCACACAATCACAAATATTGTAGATTTTATATGTGAATACTAAAATCTATTTACGTGTAGTTTTATTGTAATGAAAGATGACATGGATGAACTTCGTGAAATGAAGAACGAATTAAATCATGGTGTATGTTCAATAAATAAAATATTGTACATGATGAACCCACACTACAAGGAATAGGTCAAATACAAAACATATAAGATTTTGGATGCAAGCTTGATATTCCAAGTCGAAAAGTTTGATTGAATTAGTCTATTGTGATACAAGACAAAAATATAGGTGGAATGCACATATGTGTTGATTTTTGTGGACCTAACGAAGTCTACAAACATGACTACTTCCCAACCCCATTTAGTGATGAGATCTTGGAGAAGGTCATTAAAATTTAGTTGTATTCATTCATTGATGGTTTTTTAGGTTATCATCATATCCACATTGTTGAGGATGATAAGAAGAAAACTACATTGACTTTTGAGTGGGGGTATTTTCCACCTTTTCCCTTAGATGTTGGATATGGACAATAAGGAGGAGTGAAGGAAGACACCACAAGAGAATCACTAAAGGATAAAAAATTCATTAATAAGATAAGGTAGATTCATTTGTAAGTACATGAGACAATGAAGAAGTCACATGAAAAGTACAGGACCCAACATGATCATCTTAGAATTGAGAAAGCATTTAAGGTGGGAGACAAATTCTGGTTGTAGTTGAACAAAGAAAGGCTACAGGGTCTTGGTAAGAAGATCAAGGATTTGTGGTATGGGCCTTTTGAAGTGTTGGAGAAGGTAAGTGATAATTTCTATGAACTAAATTTACCCCCATATATGCATAGCTACTCAGTAGTGAATATAGGAAATCTGAAACTTTATGAGCCTTTGATGTTGGACTAGAAAATTGATGAGAAATTCTTACCTACCATAGAGGACTCAACACCAAATTATTAGGCCTAGTCGGTAGAAGATACAATTTTGCAGAAGAAGTCTAAAGAAAACAGACATGGGTAGCATGAACTTGGCAAGTTGGGTTGAAAAGACAACTTTCATGCAAGGTCAAATGGTACTCCAGGGGGGAGGTGGAGGAAAAATTTACTCACCTCCTTTGTTGAAATATTTTGAGGACCAAAATCCTCTCTACATATGGAGGTAAGATCCAAAATGTATCATTATATAATTTGTCATATATTTGGTACTTTTTGGGTGGAAAAACTGGAGTTATTGGCTTGTAGGGCCCATTTGAAGGGAAACTCCCACTTTGGTGAGTTGGGGTCTGGAACCTTCTAGATTCTATTTGAGGCCCTAAATGACCATTTTTTGGGTCAAAACTTTGTAAAAAACGTTTTATCCTCTCAACTCTATTACACACATTGAGAGCTTTCCAATAGTGCAAAAATCACCCCAATCAAAGTTCATATGAGAAAGTTATGCCTCCCACAACTTGACCTATCATGTTGAACATGATGATATTGAGTGGATGATACATCAACTCCCATTACTTACACATGTGGAGCTAGTCACATTTGGACTTTTAATAATATTCTATAGAGTCCAAAACCCTAACCCTAATCAAGAGAGATGAGGCATGAAAAAACCCTAACCCTAACCCTATACAACTATACAACTATCAAGCCATGTTAAACACTAGACTGCTAGGATAGGAAGGGGTTCCATTCTTATTGTATTGTTTATTGTTCCATAGTAGGGTAGAGAACATGAGAGTTAGATATTGAAGTAGAAGACCTTGTAGTAGCCATATAGGCCATAGTGTCTATGGGAACTGCATAGTGAGTGCACTTTCTTTGTATTTGCATGAGAAGAAAAGAACAAGGTAGGCCTCACCTTATAGTTGTGTTTTTCCCTTATTGGATTTTCCCAGGGTACTTCTTGTGCTCATTGTGTGGATGGTGTGTTATTTGCTTAGCTTCTTTCATTTCAATTTGAGTTATTTTGGTATTTCATGCATTGAGATAACAACATTGAATGTGAATATATAGTAAAACATTACATAATAAAAGATTTCATAATATTGTAATATTTGTTGTGATGAACTATTTTAGTGGAATATCTATGGTGGTTTATAGAACAATCAAAGGGGACCAAAACCCTCATTGTAATTGGAGACTCTTCAATTATAATTTGTCAAATGTGAAATCATTTTGTCTCTCAAAATAGAAGCTTCTCTAGATTGACCCAAAGAATTCAAGGGGTGGCAAGGAGTTATGAGTCTATTGAATACTATTATGTTCTGAGGGATTTCAATAACCTGGAGAACTCCATTGCAAATTAAGAGGTCTCATTAAGCCATGGAATGTTGAGTGTAAATGGAGGGGTTCCTTCCTTCGCTTATCTCCCATGAATCATCCCCTTTTAAACTTTAGAATTGGCATGGCTTTCAAATTCAAGGACAAGTGGCATATCACATTATGCTGGATGAGATGGGAATTAACATTGGCTCGCTCCATATTATCCCCCCTCATTTCTTCGAGCTTGGTGTTGGGATGGAAATTAAACTTGACATGATGCTACTGTGCAATGAAGGTGGGATTTTACTTTTCATTTTTTTTGTTCTTGCAACTATTTGTGGTTGGTTGGCTTGGTTAGGCTCAGAAGCATAATTTGGCATGTTTTTCTTCCCATGATTCATAAAACTCCATGGTTTGGTTTTGGTCTTCTTCTCTTCGTGAGTAAGGGTTGAAATTTAGTTTGATTTTGACTCTATGGATGGTTTTCTCTTCATCTTTCTCCATATTCGAATTCCCTAGGCTCTCCCTTTTTTCTTGGATTCATGTTCTTTTTCAAGGTTGTAAATAACATGGAGGACATAGACATTCTAGTTGTTGCCTCCTATGTGAAATATCTGACTTGCATTGGGTCTAGAGGAGTACTTGCCAAATCGAGGATCTACAAGTAATCTTCTCTCACTTTAGTAGCAAGATGACATCTTGGATTGATTCTTAGAGAACTGAGAATGTTGAATTATCAACAATAATGGCTTGTCAAAGAAAGAAAATTGAAAAGTTGGAAACAAATTTCAGCATGCTCTATGAATTGGTTCTAGGTCTTATTAGGAGCTCTCGCTTAGATAGCCTCCTTTCCAATTATCTCTATTAGGTTTATCAGAGAAACTCTCAAGGATGAAGAACAATTCAACAAGTGCAAGGAGATGTGGCATATGAAAATGCAGCCTTAGAGTTCAACCTAGAGGCATATATCAAACGAGAAGCCCTCATTGGGCATGTTTCTTCTAAGCTTAGGTTTATTTATGTTTTATAAGGTATCTTTGATGTTAGATCAATCTATTAAACTTTACCAATGTAGAATTTTTAGTTAGGTTAACAAAACTATAAAAACAACTTAAACAACGTTTTTGAAATTTTAAATCTTTTTGAAACGTGATATTTCAATTTGTATTGATTTATTGTATGGTGTAACCATAACCTTTTTTTAATACAAATTATAACAATTTCAATTAAAATAAATAAATGAAAAATAAAATACCATTAAAATATTTTTAAATAAAGTTCTTTTCATTATTAATAATTATATAAAACAATATCCTTGTTTTACCACGACTTTGTTAACAAATATCCATACTTAATAGAAAATTGCACTACATGAAAAACTTATGAAGATAGTAAAATACCTAGGCTACCAAAGGTATCATTTAAAAATCAAAATTAATATTGAAGGAAAATAAATGTACAATTTAAAATTTAAATAATTAAATTTAAAGTTTTTATGTTAAATTTATACAATAATTTGGAAGATAACTATCATTGAAATGTCTCTTTTTTCATTATTAATAATTACATTATAAATTTTCTTACTTTACCAATATGAGACTTTATTAGTGAATATTCATAATAACATTTTACTTTATGACAAATTTATGAAAAAAGTAAATATCATTTAGAAAACAAAATTAATATCCAAAGGGGGTGAAATGAAGGCTTTAGAAACCCACTCATTGATAAGTGCTTTCTTGAGAGGAGGGTTATGTTGGAAGGTTTCGTCATCTCATAGGGGTTCGTTGGTTTAGGAATTTACTCATGTCCTTCTCCTTCGTGGAGGGTTAGGAGGAATGGACGGGTATTTCCCCCTCATTGATTACTACGAAGATACTTTGTTTGAATACTCGATTTTCTCATATTTGGTCGTAAGGGACCCTTGTGTCTTTTTGTCCTGGATCCACATGCTTGCACGCTTTAGAGGTAGGATCAAGTGCTTCAAAATGTGAGACCTATTCAGCCATGATTAGATCATGTCATTTTGAAGTTATTTCGCATGGATAAGGTCTTTCAGCAGTATGTTAGTTCTTATTCATGGATCAGGTCATCAATCTGATGTATCTCTAAGAACAGAGACAATTGTGGCCCGTGGACAAAAAGAAGGGCCTGGAAAGACTCTTTCCATTATTGATCTTATCTTGGATGGCCATTCTAGAACTCCATAGATAGATCGGTGCAGTGGTGTAGTTTCAGGCTCAAGGTTTATAGGGACTAAACTTGACCTAGAGGACGAGGTGGTGGGGAAGTTAATCCATGTGTGAAGTTGGTAAAGAAGCATTAGAAGATTTTAAAAAACCAAGGTGGGGGTGTTTCTCTAGTGGTGGGAAAGGATTTGCAGGTAAGCCAAGTTGAGGAGCTGGAGGGACGAGTTATTGTCAACAAATTGTGTGGGTGTCATATGTCGGTCCATTCCATGGAAGCTTTGGTGGAAAATAACTCGGAAATAAGCTTGGGTCATGTTCTGACTTTTCACTTATTGTTTCTGGGGTGGATCGAATGTATTTTTCGATCAAAGGAGGATGTGGGTTTTATACTTTCTAATCGATGATAATTGGAATCAAAATATTTTTTGTGCCAAGAAGTCACAACCCCTATTTGATGCATAGGAGGATTGAAACAGTGCGCCAATGTGGATCAAACTTCCTAACCTTCCTATTGAATTTTGGTCCAATGTGGGTTTGAAGGAAATTGGTGGTTCATTAGGTACTTTCATTGCAACAGATGGAAGTTACAAGAGTAGTAAGATTTGTTCGGTGGCCCAAACATTATTGGAACTTGACATGCAGCAGGGTTTATTTGAATCGACGGATCTAGTAATAGGAGGACCTACACTCAACCCTTGGATTACTTAAATGTGCCATTCTGATGCTCTCGGTGCCATTTGGTAGGTCACATGTTGGCAGAATGTGACCTTAAGTTTGTCAAAAAAATTATGTGGGTTGGGTACTACATGAGAAGATGCCCAGTCGGATGGTTCTAAAACCCTTGTAGGGGATAGGGTCCTATTATAGCAAGATTTGCCTCACCATTGCTATCTTGCATAGAGGGCTTTTTTCCATTTCCCTATGCAGACTTTTCATCCCTTTTTGATGAATCCAGAGCTAAAAAATATACATTTTTCCACATATACACTCCCTCACTGCTATGTAAGATGTGTATATGCTTAAAAGAAAACCTTTTTGGGGATATTTTGTTGAAGAAGCGAATTCGATTTTAGCATGATTCAAGGTAGGTTCGATGCTTCTGTCCGGTTGAAGTGGGATAATTGCAAGGGGAAAAGCGGTGATCAATCAAGGGGCAAGCGATATTGAATATTCAAACCAAATTGTTAAGTGACTCGCCCCAAAAAGGACGAGGAACAAAGTCACCCATCCATCTGATGGGTGAGGTGGCATGCATGGGTAGATCCAATAGCAAATCCAAGAGAAGCAGGAACACATGCCAAAAAATACAAAATGAGGTCGGGTTTCCATGTCACGACAAAAGATCTCTGATCCTTGGCCTTCCATGTACTGGAAACGTTCTGAATCAGCCCTTCAGTTGCATTCTGGAGGCTATAAGAGCACAATTTCGAACTATGGAAAAAGGAGGAGAAAGCATTCAACTTTGAGAGCAAAGTTACTTTGGAGAAATTACTTCATATTGAGTCTGCATCCCTTTGTCCCTCAAGTCTAAACACAGTGTTCAACCCCCAAGCTCTTCCCTTATTATTGAGAGGACCTCTTTGCCTCTTTCTCATGAGCTTGCCTTTGGTGGAGGATTGAAGTGGTGGGGACCCAGTTGGAAGGAACTTGGTTTCTTGGTTTCGAACCGTGYCGACACRGAAGTCTRTAATGTTGACACTTWTGYTGATCAATTATTAATAGAAATACTCCTTTCCCGTCCTATTGGTATCTTGCAAATATATGATTATTATCCATGGGCGTGTTTGTAATGTTTATTAATGGATTATGCTATCTAATGTGCTAACCTATTTTATATCATCACTATGTACTTGCTCTGCTTGTTTGTTGAGAACTTCTTGCAGGTATAAAGCTTTGGGTCAAAGTGCTCAACGGTGGAACATCATCAAACGTTGGATTGAGGCAGGCCTCTTTCTTATATTGCACATTAGTTTATATAGCATATGTTGGAATTGAGTTGATTTCTGCAGTCATACCTGTCTGTTGTGGTTTACCCTTGGCCATAGAGAGTTTTTCCCTTGTAACAGAAATGGCGACTCCACTAGGGAGAGATCTTCCTTCTAAGGGTTGAAGTACTTTTTCTTCTTACATTGCTATTTTTCCTTTGTGTTTCTTGTCGTATCACTGCTTAACAGATCATGTTCACTCTAAGTCTGAGTTTTTAGCCTTTTTACCCTTACATGGCCTTGTTTTAAAGCATATACGCCATTTTTTCCTTGGCAGTCGTGTATACACGCTTTCTGTCTCACTGCAAGAAGCGTATATACATTATGTTCTCCTGAACAGTCAAGTATACCACTTCCCCTTGCTTGTTTGCTTGGTTGAGTGACTGTTGGGTAGGATTTAAAGATTGTTGAGCCTTCTTATGTCTCTATATTGTTTGTTGAGATTATCTGGGATGACAAGAACCCTGTTTGGAGTTGAATTTTTGGGCATAGTCTTTCTCTTTGTTTTCTATTTTTAATTTTTCCTTGGCTTCTGGGTTGTTTGCTTGGTTGCCTGGTATTCTACTTGAGTTACTTCTTTTATACACAGTAGAATTCATCTCTCAAGTTGCTTATCATTCCATGCATTTTCTTTTTAGAATATTGAAAATACAAAAAAATAGGCATTTTGCATTGGTTGGCATTTTTATCTTTGAATTTTTATCATTAGCTTAGCACATTTAGCGAAAGATTGTATTTTACTTCTGATTTGAAATTGAAGATTGCACTGTTTTTATTAGCATATCATTCATTGAAAATTTAAAGATAGACTTTGCATTATATCCATATTTATTTTCTGGCAGAGTCATAACACCATGAGTTTCACTTCCATGCCTTTTTGAGTAACCATGGCCAATGAAATTTACGCTTTAAACTAAAATTGATTAGTCACGATTTTATTTTTAGGGTGCACAAACTAGCTTAGAATTTAGTGCCTTGGAATAGGATTTTGTGAGTAAACTTCTTCAAGGCATTTAAATCAACATATGTGTCTGAGACAGGGAGTTGAGAAGTCCATTGTATAATCGGTAAGATCAGGAGGCTCTGCTCACACCAGAGTTAATCACGAGGTCGTGCAAAGTTAGTTGAAGGGATAACCCCTGGATACTCACCTAGCGTCAGAGATATTTCTGTGGATTTATTAGTATTTGGGGATCTTGCTAGTGCCCATACCTCTGTGAGAGGCGATGCTTTCAAGGTTTAAGGCTTTGCTACCCTTCCCATACGGTGATCCGGACTTACGACTGCTTGCCTATGCATCGGTTATATAGTGGTTTATTAGTTGCTAGACTTAGGTATTTCATAGGTTACTTACAGAGGTTATTATGCTTGTACCCCGAGTCAGATAAGGGTCGGACAACACACAGCCTTTATGGAGGATTACCTCTCTGAGGGGATCTGACCGACTGGTTGTTAAGCACACGAAGGCCCTTATAACTGATTTTGTTACCTCCAAACTTTAGCGGGGAGTCTCAGGTCCCTCTTGGACGATACATACCTTCTTTAGCGAGGGAGGCCACTCAACCACTTTAGCCCATTTGCATGCATATTGGCCATTTGACTTTTTGGTATGCTCTTTGACTACTAGTTGGCCATAGGATATATTTTTATTTGTGGAAGAATCATAAGTCGTCATGAAGTCAGACCAGCTTCCTTGCAGGTCTCGTCGGTTGTTACAGTTACCACCGGTTTTCGAGTCCTTGCCTTCTAAAAGGCGTAGAGTTATCAGTAGTAGTACACACACATCCACTTTTCAGACTTGTGATCCTGTAAGAATGAGTACCGAGTCTAGTCTTCATAACACTGGGAGTTTTTCGAATCCCAATCCCACTATAATTAATGGCACTCCTTCGACACTTGCAGCCGCTACAGTTGCAGTGTCGGAGGCTTACATCGGTACTATGGGTCGGCCTATAGTTAATGCTTCATCTCTTGCCTCGAACCCTTTTGGGGGTTTTGGCCACTCGCCGAGTTACAATGTTCATACCATCCCCATGGCTTCTAGTTTGTTTTCTTATGGTATGCCTAACTTCACCTTGCAGTTTTCAACTGCCATCCCAGCTGCTGGCCATAACGCTAGCCTTGGACTTAGGGGCACTACACCTCCTTACACTCCTTCCTCGTTTGGTGGTTCTCATATTCCCCAAGCGAATCCTAATGTAGGGAGTGTCCCTATTCGTAACCCCGGCTCTAATCCTTCTACTGCTGGATGGAGAAACCAAGCTAGTGGACAAGTTCTTCCCTATATCCCTATCCCCTTGGTGCCGATTTCAACAAATACTTTTGGCATGACGCATCCACTTCAATCCTCCGGGTTCCCACCTGGAGGAGGTCAGTCTTACACTTTGGGCACTCCCCAACCTCGATCTAATCCAGTTGGGGGTAGTTTTAACAACCCCCAGCTTGGATCTAATCCAACTGGGGGCAATTTTCATAACCCTTATCAGAACATTCCTGCTAGAATGATGCCCAATCCATCTTTTACGAATCAACCTGGAGGAGGGTCTTATAATTTTGGACAAGGTTTTGGTCCTCACCATAATCCTGGATGGAATGCAATTCCTAACGCATAATCTTTCGCGAGAGGATGGGGTCAGGTGTCACAACCCCGTATTCCCTTTCTGGCCATTCTTAATTTGCCAGATTTGTCTAAACTAATGAATGACCCGGTGATTCATGGCCCCACATGGCCTCCTATCCCCACCAAACTTCCATCAGACATTCCAAAGTTTGAGGGTAAGAATGGTGAATACCATGGTGATCACGTCACTACTTTTCACCTTTGGTGCTCATCGAATTCTCTGAACCATGATTATATTAGGTTACGATTGTTTCAATGCACTCTCGTTGGAGTGGTATCACAATGGTACATTGAGCTACCTAGAGGGACATATGGGTCGTTCCATCAGTTGGTGTTAGCCTTTATCAATCACTTTCAACTGCCCATTCGTTATGATGTTGGCCTTGAACATTTGTCAACTTTATGCCAAGGTACCGACACTCACATCTCGGACCATATCCAGGAATGGCGTAGGCGAAGGTGGTTGGTTAAGACTCATATACCCCCTGGCCTTTCTTCTAGAATGGTTCCTAAAGTCTTTACACGCTCCTATTTCAAAGGACGTTGCTACTTCTGGGATCTTCAGCGAGGAAGAAGCTATCCTTAGAGCCCAGCAATTTGATTTGATATATGCTCAGTCTGGGATGTTATACCACCTTCTTCCAGATGCACCGCGGACAAATCACGATCCTAGACAAACTCTGGAACCTCATGCCGATGGAATTGTAGGGTCTGTCAATGTAAAATCCATGGACTCGGCAACGAAATATGTTGGAGGGCCAGCATCGTTTGGATCCTCCAAACCCACCCAATCGATGGATGTACATTCCGTGCAATCGTCGAAGAACCCAAATGGTGACCAGCAACCATATGGGAATAAAAGGAAAGGTTAAAATAATCGTAAGGGTGGGAAGAATAATAATAATAAACCCAAGGACAAAGATAATAATGGGAAACAGAATGATAATGTTGGAGAGGGCAGGAAAGAGAAGCATAAGGTGAAGTTTCCTTGTAAACTTTGTACCGATAACCACCTTACCCACTTGTGCCCCGAACATGCGGAGGCTACGAGGATTTTAAATCTACCGCCCACTGTGCTGACGAATCCATTCCCACACAGCCAACACTTAGCCTCGAGTTCTTTGAGCACTGGAAATGCGCCTGGTGGAAGTCAAAACCCACCTTCGCAAGATCGCAATCGTGTTTGCATCAATATGGTCGATGCGAAAATTGATATAGCCACTCGCTCTCGAGATTATATCTCTTCAAAAGCTAGTACCAACCTAGAAGATCCTCCTCCACCCTCGGAGACGAACTTACAGATCGAGAAACCAGAGCCACCGCCTCGTATTCCAAAAGGAGTACTCAAGCTCTATACCCACAACCCTAATGCTAGAGCCACCCAAAACTACTCTATCGTTGAAGATCTGGGCCAAACCCCTTGTGCGATGTCGCCTTTGGAGGTACTCCAAACATGTCCATCACAGAGGAATTCCTTACTCTCTGCCTTAGGAGCTCTAGAACCTAGTGGCTCGAAAGTCATCAAGTTTGATGTCATGGACGTGAAGCCTCGCTTACCCTACCATGTGGATTTTCAAATCCGCGTGGAGTATTCCAAGTATACTATCAAACAAGTGGTCGTTGATGAAGGTGCTACCACTTGCGTGATGTCCCTGGTCTATTGGAAGGTTATCGGTTCTCCGACCCTTTCCAAGTCGTCGAACATGTTGATTGCATTTGATGGTCATTCCTTCCGCCCTCATGGTATTCTCCCCGCCTTTCCAGTCTAGTTAGGTGGGAAGACGGTAGAGGTGGAAGTAGAGGTAGTGGATGCACCTCTCGATTATAACTTGTCACTAGGTCGTAATTGGACCTATGCTATGGTCGTTTTCATATCGTTTATTTTCCGTGTGCTTTGTTTTCCTCATCAAGGGGAGATCGTGACGATTGACCAGTTATCCTTTTCGTACTCTATTCCTAACGCATTTGTTGGACTGTCGATCCCTGTGATCGACAATTCTCAACCGGCAACTGAGAATATCGGTGTTAGAATGTATTCTTACCTCATGGGTACTTTCAACTTCTCGGCACCGATTCACCATGTTTACGCCATGTCTAGTAGGCCTGCTTCACCAAAGAGGTCCATTCCTTTCTGCACTTCCTATTTTAGTGATCCTTGGACCCTACCTTCTCCAACTTCGTCGATTCAAGGTCAGTCGCATGTTGGCATGGCTATGCCACTATCAACAACGAAGATTGTGTATCAAGCTATCCTTGACTCTTTCGTCGATCTTGATCTCGTTACCTTGCAGACGGACGAGGAAGATCTCGTTCTTAGGCCCGTATGGGCCACTTCGTTATCTTGTTCACATGATTTCTTAGATGAGACTTTGCCTTCAAGCGAAGTCATCCTTGAAGCCATGAATGTTTCCGAGAGACCTTGGGATGATATGCATCATCGAACTTATTTTCTCCCAAATCTTGAAATAATTGAGCAAGATGATTTTCATTCTACCTTGAGTGAGATAGTCGGTCATGCCATAGTTCCACTTGATACGCACGATATTTATGCTGAAGGAAATATGGCAAGTATTTCTCCTACCGTCTCGATCGACATCTCTCGTACCCCTGGCAAAATTGAGAACGTAAATATAGGTGTGGATTGTTTGCCAGAAGAGATTCTGATTTACACCAACCTCTTCAAAGAATTTCGAGATGTATTCGATTGGTCATCTGAAGAGATGGCAGGGATCAACCCTCATATTTTCGAACATGAAATTATAACTTATCCAAATTCTAAACCTGTTCGACAACGTCTTAGAGATGTTAATCCTAGGAAGGACCCCGTTATTAAGGCAGAGGTGGAGAAGCTACTTAATGCTAGCTTCATCTACCTGGTTCCCTTGACCGAATGGGTATCCAACCCCGTTCCTGTGAATAAAAATCAAGGAACCATCTGTATGTGTATGGACTTTCATGACCTGAACAAAGCTTGTCCTAAAGATAACTTCCTCGCGCCTTTCATTGATCAGATTCTCGATGAGTTTGCGGGAAGCAAAATATTTTCCTTTATGGACGGATTTTCAGGATATAACCAAATCCATATCAAACCTAAGGACCAACACAAGATGGCATTTATATGTCCTTGGGGTACTTTTGCATACCGGAAAATGCCTTTCGTCCTGAAAAATGTTGGAGCAACCTTCCAACGCACCATGACTTTCGCTTTTCACGATCTCAAGCATATAGTCGAAGCTTACCTCGATGATCTTGCTGCTCACTCTCGCAAGAGAGTGGATCATGTCACACACCTTCAGCTGGTTTTTGAAAGATGTCGTTACTATAGAATCCGGTTAAACCCTCACAAATGCATCTTTTGCGTTAGGTTTGGCCGTCTCTTAGGATTTTTATTTTCCGAGACTGGGATCATGGTAGATCCTCTTAAGGTTGAGGCAATACTTCAATTGCCTCCCCCGCGCACGATTAGACAACTTCAAGGTTTACAGAGGAAAGCTAAATTTATGCGTTGGTTTATAGTGAATTATGCCAATATCACTAAGGGTTTCATGCACCTACTAAAGAAAGACACCCCGTTTATATGGGATGAGCAAGCCCAGGAGTCTTTCGACGCCTTAAAGAAAGCCTTGGTATCGGCTCCTCTGCTGAAATATCATGATTACAGTAGAGATTACTTGTTATATATTTCCGCGTCCAAAGAGACAATTGGTATGGTTCTATTTCAAGAGGATGATGAGCTCCATGAGCACGTCATCTACTATCTCAGTCAAAATTTAGTCGGTCCTAAGCTTAATTACTCTCACGTCGAAAAGCTAGCTTTGGTTTCCATTCACGCAATCCAACGTTTACGACACTATATATTGCTTTGCAAAACTATTGTAGTCGCCAATGTTAATCCATTTCAATACGTCCTCACTAGTCGTATCATAGGCGAGAAATATAATAAATCGATTGTCATCTTACAAGAATTTGATCTCGACTTTGCTTCAACCAAGTCCAAGAAGTCACTAGTTTTTGCAAAGTTAATATCTGATTTCCCATGATTAGACGAGGATGGTATCCATGTCAATTTGTTTGCAGACGAACACATTTTCCTTGTCTTGTCGTCTGACCCCTAGTATGGAGACATTGTTTTATATCTTCAAACCTTGAATTTCGCTCAACATCTCTCGCAAGATGATCAATGGCGAGTTAGATACCAAGCCAAAAAGTATACCATTGTCGGCGACACTTTGTATCGCCAAGGAATAGATAGTATCTTACGTCGTTGCTTAACTCATGAGGAAGTTGAGTTAGTCCTAAATGACTGCCACAAAGGGGCTTGTGGGGGTCACCTATCCGGGCTTGCGACAACCCAAAAAATCTGGCATGTTGATTACTTCTGGCCCACCATCTTTAAATATTGCATTGAAGTGATTAAGAAGTGTCACCCATGCCAGGTGTTCACTCGGAAAATGCACTCACACACAGCCCCTCTTCACCCATTCATTACCGTCGGTCCCTTCACCAAGTGGGGGGTAGATTTCGTCAATTGCAACCCAACTTCGGTTGGGGGACATCAACACATCATTGTGGTTGTCGACTATTTTACCAAGTGAGCCGAAGCCATGCCTACTGTGAAATCTGATGGGAAGACTGCAGCCTTCTTCGTGTTCAACCAAATTATCGCCCGATTCGGTATCCCGAGTGAGATAGTCACTGATCATGGCAGTCACTTTCAGAATGAAATGATGGTAGAACTAGCATCCAAACTCGGTTTTAAACATGGTCACTCATCTCCTTATTACCCCTAGGCAAATGGGAAAGTAGAGGTCGTCAACAAGTCTCTCAATACCATCTTGCAAAAAATGGTTAGTCAGAGTAATTCTAATTGGCACATCATGTTGTATCCTGTGCTTTGGGCATACCAAACCTCGGTTAAGACTGCCACCGATTTTTCCCCTTTTCAATTAGTGCATGGTGTGGAGTCGATACTTCCCGTTGAATGTGAAATCCCTTCTCTCAAATTGGCAGTCGAGATCCTACCTAACACTTCAAATTTAGAGCAATGCCCAGTGCACCTAGAGAGTCTTGACGAGCAGCGTCGAGACACCTTTACGGCTATTGAGGAAAACAAAAAATGTGTCAAGGTTCAGTACAAAAAGTCTGTCTATCCCCGATTGTATACCGAGGGTGACTTGGTCCTTTTGTATGACCAAGCCAAAGAACCGCTAGGGGCAGGCAAGTTTAAACCCATGTGGAATGGTCCTTATATCGTGCGACGTGTTCTAGAAAAAGGAGCCTATGAATTGGAAGATTATGAAGGGAAGAAATTGGTCGAGCCCAGAAATGGGCTCTACTTCAAAAGGTATTATGCCTGAGCCCTGGGCTTGAGCGAAACCCTTTGTATACTAATGTAAATTTAGTGTATATACATCTTTTTTCTTTTTGTCTTCGGCTTGCTTATCGAGTTTTCCCTTTTGGTTGGCATATGTCAACGGAGTCTTCGGTCTACCTAGGATTCACAGACGGAGCCAGTCGTCATACATGGAACTTGGCTTCCTCCACTTGGGTGATTTACTCACTTGAGGGTCTACTGGTGTCTTCAGGTGGCGTATGCCTAGGGCCATCCATGAAAAATGTGGTCGAATATAGCATCGTCATAGAAATTTTGTGCGATGCTATCTCACATGGTATTTGATCTCTAGAGGTTCACCTGGATTCTCAGTTAATCATATGTTAGTTGAACGGTCATTACTGTGTGCGTGATCTGACGTTACTCCATCGATTCCTACGGGTACGTCTTTTAGAACGACAATTTGATTTATTACATACTTCCACATTCCTAGAAGTTCTAATCATGTATCTGATGCCTACGCTAATTATGTTTTATATTGGCATTTGTCACATTAATAAATCAAATAAGACCATTAAATCAATGTACACATTGTATGATATGAGTAAAGCCGAATATCCCTCTTTATATATTTCCAAAAAATATGGTGTTTATATTACAAAATTGGGGCTAAAACCCTCAAAATACATATACAATCGATATACATGTCCCGTGACATCTACGTCTATGGTGTTGGATGTATATCATGATGTCAAACCACGGCGTTTGTGAGATGCCAGAAGAGTCGTACCCATGCTCTAGGTACACCGACAACCTGTCGTTGCATGGCTTCAGGTAGATCCTCCACCTAAACCATAGGAATCCTCTATGTCATATGAGACAGGTTACCCTGCACGTTCTGTAGGACTCTCTCCGCTTCTCCTCCCACTGCCTCATCTCCCCAGTGCTTCCGCCTATGTCGTAGGAATCCGTCTAGTCGTTGCGGACCCACATCTACAATCACACAAGTATCGAATTAATAACACCATCCAAAAATATTTTTTGTTCTCTTCAATACAAAAAATACAAAAAAAATGAAATATATAAAAACTTTTTACCTATGGCGCCGTAGGCGGCTTCTGGTGGAAGCAGCATATCAGGATCTCCTCTGAAATCGATTCCCGCGTAGGGATAGTCGTCCAAAGCTATGATTTGTCTCCACCACCAGAAGAAAAAATCATCATTGTAGGGTGTCACCACCCTACCTCCCCCCTGTTGTTTCATGACCTCAGTCCATCGTGCCATAGCCGGATCACGTGGTCCTCTAGGAATGATCTCCACTCTAGGTCCCAGACCTGGGACTCGCTCAAAAAAGAAGCTGCAAAGGATAGAGGCAAACCCAAAGTTTTGTTTCCCCCCCTTCTTGCACTCTGTCAACTGACCTTTCATGTTGGTCAGCAGTGAGGTACACTAGTCGTAGACCGTGGGTCTCGCACACTCCAGTGCATAAAAAATAAGTGGTCTCAATGTTTGATGCAACGAGGCTGATCCTATGATCCTAGTAAGAATGAGCACAATAATCTTCAGGCTGAGGTTACCTATAGCCCAGATAGGGATTTGACTTCCCACCATGGGAGTCCCTGCAACACAATGGACCTCGATGTATTCTTTGACCTTCATCCCACTCCCTACCCCGCGAGACTTGAGGTCCACAACCTCTCCTCGGCGTGAAAGTCCAGTCAAGAAGTAGATGTTCTCTACTTCGATCCTTAATGGTTGTCCATCAAGGATAAATCTCTCACTATCGGGATCCCAATAGCCCACCAGTGTTTCCAACAACCTCACTTGGGCCCTCATTCCTTAGAGAGCCCAAAACTTGTATAAACCACATATTTTTAAAGTTGCTTGAGCCACCGGATCTCAATCCACTACTGCATCTACCTCCTCATGCTCTCGCTCTCTCCATTCCAACACCATCCTGCAAAAAACCAAATCATTTTTGAGTTAGAAACATCTTTTTTTGCCATTTGAGAATGTATGGGCAGTTTATTTACAAACAATCGTGGGTAGGGCCTAATATACGCCCCCTGTAGTTCAAACATGGGCGTATAACTAGTCGTATACACGACCTATTCAGAGAAATCCGCGTATACCGAAAAACCCAATTTGTGCCCTTAAAAACTAACAAAATAGAACCTAACTCAAAATTGTAAACCACTGAAATTGAAGAGGAAGGGATGAAGAGTTACCTGGTCCAGACGGTGCATGATTCCATTCATCTCCTCGGGCAGGTATGTTCATAACCTAGCATATAAGACAGGTATCTACTCCATCATGCATTTTTTTTTGCATTATCCTTCGACTACCATTTTTTACACCTTAGGTATGAACCCATTTATTATGATGCATAAACCTCCATCTGCTATTAATAGAATCGTTAATAAATGGTAGAGACTTACCAAACATGGGTAGCCTAGTTAGAACCTCTTTGTCATTTCGTGCCCATGTCGAGTTTTTCCTTAGGACTGGGAGTCCATTATAATTCAATACGTGACTTTATAATGAGCCTCATTTCTCATTCATGCACACATGGCCTTATTACCCGCAGACTCCCAATAATGAGTCTCAATTAAGCTCTTTTCCGACTCGTCCAAAAACTGAAAAATATCGTCGGGTGATTTGTCCCTTTCACACTCGCTAAAATTGGATTTGAAAGATCATGAGTCCTAGTTAAGCTCTTTTCCTACTCGCTATAAAAAATAGAAAATATTGTCGAGTGAACTTGTCTTTTTCACACTCGTAAATTGGATTTGAAAAGACATCTATTTCGCACAAGTTTACCCCCTTTTTCACACCAAGTAGACTAAAGGATATAAAAAAGGACATTTTTGGCGTTAAGTTGTGATTGCATCTCATGCCCTCGCTTGCTTTATTGAGTCGTTAGCCGGTTCTCGCTTTGTGTTATAAACTGTTGCCTAAGCAGTTTGCATCCTCAACCAAGTAGAGCCTTGTTTTTATCCTTCGCAATTTGACACCCTATACCTTGGAGGGAACATCACCCCAAGTGTCCATCTCCCACATGCATTTCCTTGCATTAAGCATAGGTACGTTCCACTGCTGGAACTAGTTTTGCTTACTTGCGACACTCGTTCCCTCCTCTGTATCATAGCATTCATTTGTTATGAATAAACAAAAAAAGATGGGCGGGAAGGGAATAATATATTGTAATTGGCAGCAGTCGTGTTGCCTTTGAACAGAGCACAAAGTTATTGAGTCCGTAATTTTGGTTTTAGCATGGCCTTAGGAAGTTGATCCCACTACAAAGTTTTCTCTACTGACTGGTTACTCTTCCAGTCCCTATACAGAACATTATTGATGCCTCCTGCATCCAATTGTCACATCATTGAGTTCATGCTGCCGGAGTTCAACATATGTCTCATGCTCTTGTTCAAAGGAAGTCTATCAACCTGTGTCAGCTACTCCTCAGAAATCTTGACTTTGCATGTCATCCATACCCTCAATTTGTCTCAGAATCACATGATACTTTGGTCTTATCATGCACCCTGGCCCTACTTTCATCATTGGTAGGTCACCTTGAACCCAACAATTGACATTTCATCATTGGTCGTTGACTGGGTGGTTTCCCTTGTGTTCGACGGCAAGACATCTATTCACACTTTGGGATTCATGTAGTGTCTTGGATGCCATTATCCTTATTGGTGTTTTCCTCACCTTTGTCGGTAGTTTTTCATCATTGGTTGCTATTCAGAGGGTCCTTTTCGTGTACTGCTTGCATTTGGCACACGCGAAAGACACACAGGGTCGTTGGTTCGTGAACATGTTCTTCGTCCGATCTCCACCAAATCATGAAGCTCCTACTTTGTTCCTCATGCTGACTGATGAGAGATGCCTCAATGTTGTCCTTTCAGTGAGTCCCCTTCCATCGACTTCAGCTCATTTATTCTGGATATGGGACCTAGAGTTTTATGAGTACCTTGAGGCTTGCAGTCATTAGTGGCAGGCTCTCTCTCCATTGATAGATGGGAATACATCAATGTCTCCTGATCAATGGATCTCTCAAGTGTTCAACACCAACTCCTTTATTCACATTTGTAGAGATGTACTCGGTGCCTTGATACCTACTTTCATTATCGGTAGGTTGTCTCATGTTTGTTAACGGTATACTTCAATGACCGATAATCAAACGATGTCTCATCATGTTCGACCTCAACTCATTTATTCACATGATGTAGACTTGCACCATTGGCGAATATTGTAGAATACTTGAAGAAATCACTATGTAGCCGTTGCTTTCCTGAGCTGTTGCTTCCATTTCATTGGACCAGTACCTATTCGACTTCAGTGATCATGGGAGATCAGATTGTACTACATGGTATACAAATATTTACAGATTGATTTTTGAGACTGGTTTCACTGGTCCTTGTTCATGACTATGACAGCTTTTGGCATATAACCTCATTTGTATTTTCCTATTCATGGCCATGAACACTTGTTTGGTATGTTTTCCACATGGATCTGCATTGTATTCTTGGCAGCCATGTATGCAAAGTCAGTACATAATGTAATGAGCAATTGAGTTCGTCCAGTTGGTTCTCTACCACTCCACTTCCGGGTTATTTATAATGTATTTCGGTCATCGTAGATACTCCTCTGATCTCACACATTAGGGGGCATCTGTTATAGCAAGATTTGCCTCACCATTGCTATCTTGCACAGAGGGCCTTTTTCCATTTCCCTATGTAGACTTTTCATCCCTTTTTGATGAATCCAGAGATAAAAATATACATTTTTCCACATATACGCTCCCTAACTGCTATGCAAGATGCGTATACGCTTGCTGCTCCATTACAGCTCACGTATATCGGGATTTGTGCCAAAAAATACAAAATGAGGTTGGGTTTCCATGTCATGACAAAAGATCTCTGATCCTTGGCCTTCCATGTAATGGAAACGTTCCGACTCGGCCCTTCAGTTGCATTTTGGAGGCTATAAGAGCACAATTTCGAACTATGGAAAAAGGAGGAGAAAGCATTCAACTTTGAGAGAAAATTTACTCTAGAGAAATTACTTCATATTGAGTCTACATCCCTTTGTCCCTCAAGTCTGAACACAGTGTTCAGCCCCCAAGATTTTCCCTTATTATTGAGAGGACCTCTTTGCCTCTTTCTCATGAGCTTGCCTTTGGTGGAGGATTGAAGTGGTGGGGACCCAGTTGGAAGGAACTTGGTTTCTTGGTTCTAAACCGTAATGACACAGAAGTCTGTAATGTTGATACTTCTGTTGATCAATTATTAATATAAATACTCCTTTCCCGTCCTATTGGTATCTTGCAAATATATCATTATTATCCATGGGCGTGTTTGTAATGTTTATTAATGGATTAAGCTATCTGATGTACTAAATCCCTTTTATATCATCATTATATACTTGCTTTGCTTGCATGTTGAGAACTTCTCGCGGGTATAAAGTTTTGGGTCAAAGTGCTCAACGGTGGAATATCATCAAACCTTGGATTGAGGTAGGTCTCTTTCTTGTATTGCACATTAGTCTATATAGCATATGTTGGAGTTGATTTGATTTCTCTAGTCATACCTGACTATTGTGGTTTACCCTTGGCCATAAAGAGTTTTTCCCTTGTAATATGTCCCTTTGCCTCCCTCGCCTTGTTCAAATCCTAGGAGAACTAGTAATAATGGAGTGGATCATGATCCCAAGGTCCTAGAGGGTGGCTTACTGGAGGGAGAGACCATGATTGGGATGGAAAAGGATAGCTCTAATGCTCTGAAGAATCACTCACTTAAGGATCTATTGGGGGACGATATGGAAATCTCTACTTCTTAGTGGAGAAAGTTAGAGGCTATATGGACCAAAATTGTGGAGTCGCTCCCTAATTCCAATAATTTCCACTCTATCTTAGTCTCATCATACTCTTACGTCTCTAGTTCCTTGGATGATAATAGGTTTAGTCCAGGGAAAGGGTCAAATATAGGGTCTTCCTTGGGGATATTATTTGTCTCCTTTCCATTTGAGCAGAGAGCCAATGATCCTTACATTGTCAATATAGAAAAATATGGCAATACTTTGCTTCCTAAGGACCTAAAGAAAGCCAATAATTATTCTTCAGCCTCACTTTATTCATCCTCGAGTCGAGAACCTTACCTCCTTTGTTCTAGGTCATCCAACCTAAACTGGGTACCTTCGGGCGGTTTAGGTTTTGACAGTTCCAAAGAGACAAGTCAGACTAAGGTGGGCCATAAATCTACACTAAAACATGTTTAGGAAAAATCTTTTAGAGAGGTTTCTGAGGGTATACAAAGATTGATATATGGAGTCCTTACAGCAGGATGAACCCTAAAAGATGGTAAACCATGACACTCCTCTCAGCCAATATGCAAGCCCTTGTAGGGAGATATGAAAAGATCTCTCTCAAGAGGCTAATGGAGTTTGAAAGGCCATATGTTGAATTTATCCAAGGAATGATGAGTTGTTGTGATATCGTTATATCTAAGTTATGTAAATTATTTTTGGGGTGGGAGTTCTTGGTTTTGGACTCATTTGGCTTTTCGGGGGGGATTATTACGAGGTTCTCATCAAATTGCTCTCTTAACAAACGCTATAAATATTTTTAGGTTTACTTACTGAGTTATATTGCAAGGAATTGGATCACACGATCATATTTGTCAACATTTATGGTCCATACAAGGAGCGAGAATCATTTTGGAATCACTTGTTCACTCCAAATTTTTTCAGAATGGTAATTTGGTATGTGGTGGAGATTTAAATTTTACTTTGAACGGGAAAACAAATTGGGGGGTTAATGCACGTGAAGACAAATTGACATCCTTATTTCAAAAAAATCTAGAAGTGTCGGGACTGGTCGACATTGAGACACTTTCCCTCAACCCAACATGGAGAAACATATGATCAGGCAATGAGGGAGTCTGTAGGCATCTTGATCATTTCTTAGCTCATCACTTTCTCTTTCATGAGATTGAGAATTATCATACGTGGGTTGGCATAGTTAAGTGTTCTGATCGTTTCCCCATTCTATTAAAAATGGCTTCGGTGTCGGGAAAGTCGAGCTCTCCTTACAAGTACAATCTTTCATGGGTAGAAGACGAAGACTTTAACAAACTAATCTGAGAGAATTGAACACACTATCATGAAAATACTTGTGCAAAAACTAGTTATCAGTTCGTCTCAACTCTTCGTTAGATGAAAGATAAAGTAGTGCATTGGGATAGAAATAATTGAGATGTGCTTGAAAAGGATATTAAAGGAATTTAAGATTATCTTGTTCCTTTATATCAACAACAATAGGCAGGTCATTGGACCTCGGAGAATCAAGAGTTTTGTTGGAATCTAGAATCTTGTAAGAAAAAAATTCTCCTAGAAAAATAAAAAACACGGGGCTTAAAAAGTCAAGCATTGTGTCTAGTAGATGGGGATCAAAATCCAAATACTTTCAAAAGTATGTGAATTACCATCAGAACTACAAAACAATCTGGGAGCTGCAGAATTCCTATGTGGAGGTGGTTTGAGGATTCAATGAACATTCGACCTTATGGGTGGAACACTTTCATCACTTGCTCAAGGAACTCGAGCATGTCAAGATGGGTGAGTTACTTAAGATGATTACTATGTTCCTAAGGCTTATAACTGAGGATGATGCTGAAGATTTTTTTCATGAGGTTACAAAGAAGGAACTTCTATGAGGAGTTCTTTGATATTATTAGGGACGACTTGCTTCAAGTGGTGGAATAATGTTTACCACAAATAAGCTACTACCCAATATAAATTCCACTTTCATTGCAGTGATCCCAAAAAAGGATAAACCATCCTCTTTTGAATACTTTCATCCCATAGTGATATGCAACAACCTTTATAAAATTATTGCGGTCCAAATAAAACCCCTACTCTTAGAGGTTATCACTCCATAATAGTTTTGTTTCCTCAATGGTCGATTAATTTACGAAGCCATTGGCTTGGCTTAGGAGGGAATTCACACTATAAAAATGCAAAAGTGTGCAATCTCAATTCTTAAGATATATTTGTCGAAAGCATACGACAAAGTATCTTGGATCTACCTTTAGTTGTTGTTCATTCACATTGGTTGTAGGCTTCCTATGGTTAAATGGATGATGGTGTGAGTTTTTATGGTTTCTTTTTCCATCCTCATAAATGGCTCAGGTTCTCCATTTTTTTAGGGTTGGTCGGGGCCTTCGAGAGGAGTGCCCTTTGTCACAATATCTCTTTCTACTTATTGTAGATTACCTTAGTCGTGCACTAGCTGAGGTAAGAAGGATTAACATATTGCATGGTTTGTGCATTGGAAGACAGGAACTTTAACTCATCTATTGTTTGTCAATGGTGTGTTCATTTTCTATTTATGCGAAGAATTAGAAGACAAGCATGTAAAATCGTTTTTGGAATTATTTTGTGATGCAACAAGTATGTCTATTAACATTAAGAAGTCAACCATTTTCATTCAGGAGACTATGGAGGAGGAGAGGTCATTACTTCAAAACTTATTTCAGTTTGATGTGCATGATTTGGATGAGGGAGTAAAATATCTAGGTTTTAGTCTAAAACCAAATTGCTATGGTATTGTGGACTGGAAGTGGTTTCTCTCTCATGTAGAAAAGCAATTTAACTTTTGGTGAAATCGGTGGATATCTTGTGGTGTTCGTTTAACTCTCATCAAATAAGTAATAGAAGCAATACCGGTATATTGACATTTACTTGCCAACATCATGAAGGACATTCTCAATAGCACCCACAATATGTGTTTTAACTACCTATGGAAGAGACGTAAGGACTACTTGGGATCACACCTAGTTGCTTGGAAAAAAATGTATCTTCCCAAAAGTCAAGGGGGATGGGGTTTAAAGGACTTAGTGATTTTCGAGCACACCTTAGCTTCCAAGTATTTATGGGTGTTCATAACCAGCAATAGCCTTTGGAGACGCATCCTAGTGGACAAGTACATTTCTCCAGACTCCATTTTGGACTGGATTTGTTGGAGGCAGAAACCTACTAGTAATGTATCGAACTAGTGGTGAGCCTTAACTCTCGCGTTCCCTATTATCAACAAGTATTTAACATGGATATTGGGTCAGGGCTCAAAATTTTGTGTGGGTATTGACACTACTGTGGGTTGTGATAACGATGTTCTTCTTCCTGGCAATATAATTAGACGTCTATGAGAAGATGGATGTTGCACACTTAACCATATTGGGGACCTTGGTCATTCATCCATCTTAAGACAAGATTGGTTTTTGGTGGATGACTTGGGGTTGGAGGTTGGTTGGCAATGACATTGGTCATTGTTTTTTAAAGAATTGCAAAAGGAACATGTACGCATTTCAGACAACGACGATGGATTGGTTTGGATATATCACAAATCGTGTGGAATTTACATGGAAAGATGGGGTACTCAACCCTGATTTGTAATGATGAACATGAAGGCAAATGATGGTATGTACAAAGATTTAAAATATCAATGGGACCCCGAAGAGAATTCTCTTAATTTGGTTGGTTCTTCAAGGTCATGTTCTTACTTTGGACAGAATACAATCCAAATGGAAGGAAGGGCATGGAATATACTATTTATGTAAGCAATATATTGAAACAAATCCTCACTTATTTTTACTTTGTCCATACACTATTCAGGTTTGGAAGGAAATCGAGCAGGCTCCGAGAATGTCTCACCTTTGGGACAAGGACACTGAAACTTCTTGTTTCAAAGAGTTCTTTGTAGTTCCCACCCTCAAGGTTTATTGATTACTCACCATTCTTTTCTAGTGGGGTATTTGGCTAGTGCATAATGCATGAGTATTTGAAGGAAAGTCTTTGTCTAGTATTAAAATTTCCCAACAATCCTTGGCATTGTTGTATTGTTACAAGCCACTACATAGGTTGAAAAAGGATCTTGTTTTAGGAGAACTACATATAAACAAGAAATTGGAGTGCATGTATTTCAATGGAGCGTGTTAGGAGGGTAAGTGTGGAATAGGCTTTGTACTTCACATTTCCAATCATCATTTTTTTACAAGGAAATCAAACATTGGTGCCAGAACCAACAACCAAGGTGAGTTACAAGCTCTTCTTTCCTTATTTAAATCGGTTGGGAGGAGGGAAGTTTGGGATTTACAAATTTTCAAGGATTCCAAGCTCGCTATTAGTTGGATGAGAAACCAAACCTGTCTGTCCAACATGGCTCTGGATGTTATTGGGAAAAGTCTAAAATATTTTTCTTCTACCTTCCTGTCCTTGACTCATACGCGTATATTTAGAGAGCTAAAATCATATGTTGATCAATTGTCTAAAGATGCGTTATCTTTGCCTAAGGATCATTTGTTGTTGGAAGAACATGTAGCTAGGGAGATAATCTCCCAACAGGATAGTTTATTTTATGACCTATAATTGTCACTGTAGAAATACAATTGAAGCACTTGTCTTATTTTTTCCATGGTACATAGTATTTCTTATTTGTAACCCTACAGGGATGGATTAGATTATTATATTGTGCTATTAGCAAGTTGATGGTGTTCTAGAGCTATTCTTCAACATCTAAAGATTGTAACTTCCTTTTATAGTCTTTCTATTTTTCATTTTAGTGGACTGTGGTTAGTAGTTTATAGAATTTACGTCACCCACTAACTCCCTG
>ML842728.1:39035-53333 GCA_009831015.1 Picea engelmannii
CATGACTACCGTGGCTCCACCTTTATCTGCTTTCAGAATCACAATGTTTTTATTGTTTCTGAGGTTCTTGATGGCCTCATGCTCGCTTTTGCTGATGTTATTCTTTGGTGGTTTTTCATTCTTTAGGATCAGGGCGCAGTCCTGCCTGATAGCATCTTTATCTTCATCGCTGAGGTTTTTTATGCCGTCTTCTATACTGCAGACTAAGTTTTCTAAGGGAACAGTTTTGGGAGCAATTGCAAAACCCAATCCTTTCTTCAATATTTTCACCTCTTCGTTGTTTAAATCGTGGCTGGACATATTCACTATCTTTTTATCCTCCTTTTCTGTGTTATTCTCATTCGCGGCCTCTCTTTTCTCAGCGAGTTTCTTTAGTTTGTTTGCCTGGCGTTCACTTGCTTTGCGTCCTTCCCCGTCCGCTTTGAGTGCTGCGTTAGCATCTAAAACCGTCCAGAGGTCTGTTCTTATCTCACGCGCGAGCTGAAGGTGGAGTTTTAATGCTGATTTAGATAGCCAATCGAGTGCTGAGCGTGTTCTTCTAATTTCTCCTCGGATAAGGGCGCGACTTAGTTGCTGGAAGGCTTTGAAGTTCCATTTGCTGTGTAGAGGGTGATTTATGAGGGCGAATTTCGGGGTAAGATCATTGTCTCTGCAATGTTTAAGAAATATTAGATCAGCAGCTCTCCTTTTGATTTTTATCCGTAGGTTTTCCAATAAACGGAAATTGTCCCAGGTTTCCAATAAACGGAATTTTATCATTCTGGACACCTTTATACCACTTATTTTACCTTCCCCTTTGATTTCCTTTAGTAATAGGATAAGACCCTCCATAACTAGAATAAACAACAAAGGGGATAAAGGGCACCCTTGGCGTAAACCTCTGCCACTTCTGAAAAATTATGTAGCCTCTCCATTTAGTAAAACAACAAAAGACGAGGAAACGTCACAACTCATAATCCAATTGGTCATCTGAATACCAAAGCCCACTTGTATTAAAATCATCCTTATCTTTTGATTTCTCATGTCCAGTGTGCAAAGACCTAGTGTCATCTAAAATCTCCCAAACATGTTTATGGTTTCCCCTGTAATTGGAAAATTGGTGAAAAAACTTTGTGTTTTGGTCATCGCTTTGAATCCAAATCGCCCTGATGCGTTGTCTCCATAGTTCTTCCTTAGATTTTAATAACTTGTTTCTTTCTTGTTCCAGAATACTAAGGTGTCTTTCCGCTTCCAAAAATGAAGCACCTCCAGCCATGTTCAAAATAGTATCTTTTAATTCTGCCTCCATCTTCTCCAGGTGCATCAAGTTCTTGCAATTTCTTTCATTTACCCAGAGTTTTGTGTGTGTCTTCAAGTATTTTAGTTTCCAGACTAACCTTCATTGTCTGCCTCCTTCGGATAAAAATTTTGGATCATTCCATACCTTATGAACTAAGTTGTTAAATTCATTTTCAAGCAACCACTGCGAATTTAATTTAAAAGGGTAGGCTTTGTACATAAGGGTGATCTCCAATTGTAATAATACCGGGGCATGATCCAATATAAATGGGTACTCCACCTAGGATCTGTAGAAGCCCACACTTGTTAACAACTCTTCAGAAACAAAAAACTTATCCAACCTCTTTGCAATTGAGTCTGCACCAGTTCACCCATTTCTCTAGGTTGGGACTACCCTTTCTGGCTAGATATCAATTAACTTCTTGGATTGAAAAAAAGATTTGAAGAAACCCACCAATGGTCCTGCTTGGGCTGACCCTCCCTAGACCTCACCCGTCGAGACAGTTAAATTCAAATCATCTGCAATAATCAAATTTTTATGAGATAATAGACCACTATCTGCCACAATGTTTCAATTTTTTTTTCACTTCGAGCACGGACCATAGATATTTAGTAGAGTGAGCTCCCTTTTGCTAGAAATACACCTTCTTGTCAAAAAAATGCTACCATAGGATAGGTAAGGAACCGAATTGAATTTGTTTGGGTCCTAGGTGTCCAAAAGACCTCCCGATTTACCAACCGAATTTACAACAGAGGATACCCAGGAAGGTCAAAAGCAATTCATAAATGCTCTGGCTTTTTGTTCATGGACCAAAGTTTCATGTAAAAACAAAATGTCTGGGCGTGTTCTATCCAAAAGACGACAAACAGAGGCCAATTTTAGGGTGCCCCCAATTCCTCTAATATTTAAGGAGAGCAATAACATTATTTTTCCCTTACCATGGCTTTCATTGCTCTAAGTTCCCCACAATCAGTGGTAGAAGGACAAGTATCAGTTTGCAAGGAGGTCAAAACCATCATTTTCCTCTGGGAAATTCTTTTCTTAATTGAAGAGTATTCAATACCCATGCCCCTTGACCAGGCCTACTCTTTTCCTGCCCCCTCAACACTTGGACACAATGAACTGGCCTCCCCACCACTAGAGGAATTTCCATAAATAGAGTTTCCCAAGTAAATTGGTAACTGAACAATAGAGTTTGTGTCGCGAATGAAAGGAATCAGGGAATCCAATACAACATTGAGAGTAGTGTCATCTTCCTCCGATTCGCGACATCCAGGAAGAGGTGTAGTTACACCAGACAGAGGTAAGGTCAAAGGAGAGGAAAAATCCAGCTGACTAGGATCAACAAGGCCTAGGGGAGGCCCAGACTGATTTTCCTTTTCAGAAGCAAGAGCATGGCTCTCAGAAAAACTTAAGGACTCTACCCTCGATAACCCGACCGATGGGGTAACCCTATCCACCTGTCAAGATGACCCCACTAAGGCGGGTCCAATAAGCTCCCTATCCACCTCAGAGGACTCCTCGTCTTTGGTAGTAAAATGTTTTATCCATCAAGAAGCATTCAGTATATCCCTTTCCCACAACAATAATGTAGAAAAAAGAGCAGGACAATGTAGTTTTAACTTACTTGAGAGTGTATCCATTGGCTCAGACTGGCTATAAACCTCCGACGAATAGTGAAGTGTCCCGGTCCCAAAGGAATCTGCTTCAGGGGAGGTGCCATGAAACTCCCTAAGCATCGTTGAGTCTTTCGACACCTCTTCCTCAACCAAACCATTACAGTCCCTTTATAGGTGCCCCGTACTATGACAGAGGCTACACCTGAAAGGTATGCTGAGGTAATCTATCCTCTGAAGTACCCGTCGACCTCTCCATTCTATATCTATAAACTCCGGAAGCCTGCAATGGATGTCCATTTCAACCAAAATTCTCCCAATCTTTCTAGACGAAGCCAAAAGGGTCTTCCTGTCGACCATGATGTAAGTACCCAGTGAGTTTCCAATAGCCTTTAAGGCACCCTCGTTCTAGAGTTGAATGGGTAAAACGGGTAGTAGAACCCACAGATGGAGTTGTTGAAAGTATTTTGTCACTGAGTCAAATGCTACCCTCCACTGCTTCAACATCAGACTACTACCTCCAATCACCCACCTCTTTTCTAGAAGAAGAGACAAATCTTCCAGAGCTTTGAAAATGAAACCTAACCAAGCTTTGGTTAAGTACAAAATCTCAGGAGCGTAGCCTAAAATAGGGGCCCAAGTTTTCTCAACCCATACCAGGATTGAGACCTTACACAAATAGATGTAAGAGACTCTGCCAACCAGCCCAAACAATGCCATCCTATAGGTTTCCTCGAGACCGATATCCAACCTCATAACCAATCTCTTGATGATCTTGTTGGCCTTCCACTACCTGTGCCTACCCCTAGGAGTACCCAAAGACTTTCTCAACTTTCTCTATGAGCTAGGAATTCCTATGTCCCTTAAACCTTCATTCGGACCACACACAGACGTAACCTTCTCCACATGCCGAGGAATATCAGACAACCCAGGAAGAAAACTGGTAAAAGTGGGTGTAATGTCTAACTTCCTGCTATTTGGAGTGGAAATTTTTGTGGTCATATCACATGAAGGATTAGTAAATGAGTTCATACCCACTCCCAAAAAGTCTGCAGTGGTGAAAAGACCCACCCTCTTCCAAATGGCCTTGTTAGCTACACCCATTAGTGCATTGACGTCGTCTTCTAAGTCATCCTATCGAGGATTCACCATAGGTAAGCCACCTGGGCTCCACTGATAACGTTCACCCCAAAGTCGTCAGTAGAGGACCCGTTTCCTAGAATAGAAATAGGAAGAAATTTTAATGGGTTCGGGGCACATTTACAGGTTCTTAAATGCAGACTGCAGGGAGTTAGTGGGTGACGTAAATTCTATAAACTACTAACCACAGTCCACTAAAATGAAAAATAGAAAGACTATAAAAGGAAGTTACAATCTTTAGATGTTGAAGAATAGCTCTAGAACACCATCAACTTGCTAATAGCACAATATAATAATCTAATCCATCCCTGTAGGGTTACAAATAAGAAATACTATGTACCATGGAAAAAATAAGACAAGTGCTTCAATTGTATTTCTACAGTGACAATTATAGGTCATAAAATAAACTATCCTGTTGGGAGATTATCTCCCTAGCTACATGTTCTTCCAACAACAAATGATCCTTAGGCAAAGATAACGCATCTTTAGACAATTGATCAACATATGATTTTAGCTCTCTAAATATACGCGTATGAGTCAAGGACAGGAAGGTAGAAGAAAAATATTTTAGACTTTTCCCAATAACATCCAGAGCCATGTTGGACAGACAGGTTTGGTTTCTCATCCAACTAATAGCGAGCTTGGAATCCTTGAAAATTTGTAAATCCCAAACTTCCCTCCTCCCAACCGATTTAAATAAGGAAAGAAGAGCTTGTAACTCACCTTGGTTGTTGGTTCTGGCACCAATGTTTGATTTCCTTGTAAAAAAATGATGATTGGAAATGTGAAGTACAAAGCCTATTCCACACTTACCCTCCTAACACGCTCCATTGAAATACATGCACTCCAATTTCTTGTTTATATGTAGTTCTCCTAAAACAAGATCCTTTTTCAACCTATGTAGTGGCTTGTAACAATACAACAATGCCAAGGATTGTTGGGAAATTTTAATACTAGACAAAGACTTTCCTTCAAATACTCATGCATTATGCACTAGCCAAATACCCCACTAGAAAAGAATGGTGAGTAATCAATAAACCTTGAGGGTGGGAACTACAAAGAACTCTTTGAAACAAGAAGTTTCAGTGTCCTTGTCCCAAAGGTGAGACATTCTCGGAGCCTGCTCGATTTCCTTCCAAACCTGAATAGTGTATGGACAAAGTAAAAATAAGTGAGGATTTGTTTCAATATATTGCTTACATAAATAGTATATTCCATGCCCTTCCTTCCATTTGGATTGTATTCTGTCCAAAGTAAGAACATGACCTTGAAGAACCAACCAAATTAAGAGAATTCTCTTCGGGGTCCCATTGATATTTTAAATCTTTGTACATACCATCATTTGCCTTCATGTTCATCATTACAAATCAGGGTTGAGTACCCCATCTTTCCATGTAAATTCCACACGATTTGTGATATATCCAAACCAATCCATCGTCGTTGTCTGAAATGCGTACATGTTCCTTTTGCAATTCTTTAAAAAACAATGACCAATGTCATTGCCAACCAACCTCCAACCCCAAGTCATCCACCAAAAACCAATCTTGTCTTAAGATGGATGAATGACCAAGGTCCCCAATATGGTTAAGTGTGCAACATCCATCTTCTCATAGACGTCTAATTATATTGCCAGGAAGAAGAACATCGTTATCACAACCCACAGTAGTGTCAATACCCACACAAAATTTTGAGCCCTGACCCAATATCCATGTTAAATACTTGTTGATAATAGGGAACGCGAGAGTTAAGGCTCACCACTAGTTCGATACATTACTAGTAGGTTTCTGCCTCCAACAAATCCAGTCCAAAATGGAGTCTGGAGAAATGTACTTGTCCACTAGGATGCGTCTCCAAAGGCTATTGCTGGTTATGAACACCCATAAATACTTGGAAGCTAAGGTGTGCTCGAAAATCACTAAGTCCTTTAAACCCCATCCCCCTTGACTTTTGGGAAGATACATTTTTTTCCAAGCAACTAGGTGTGATCCCAAGTAGTCCTTACGTCTCTTCCATAGGTAGTTAAAACACATATTGTGGGTGCTATTGAGAATGTCCTTCATGATGTTGGCAAGTAAATGTCAATATACCGGTATTGCTTCTATTACTTATTTGATGAGAGTTAAACGAACACCACAAGATATCCACCGATTTCACCAAAAGTTAAATTGCTTTTCTACATGAGAGAGAAACCACTTCCAGTCCACAATACCATAGCAATTTGGTTTTAGACTAAAACCTAGATATTTTACTCCCTCATCCAAATCATGCACATCAAACTGAAATAAGTTTTGAAGTAATGACCTCTCCTCCTCCATAGTCTCCTGAATGAAAATGGTTGACTTCTTAATGTTAATAGACATACTTGTTGCATCACAAAATAATTCCAAAAACGATTTTACATGCTTGTCTTCTAATTCTTCGCATAAATAGAAAATGAACACACCATTGACAAACAATAGATGAGTTAAAGTTCCTGTCTTCCAATGCACAAACCATGCAATATGTTAATCCTTCTTACCTCAGCTAGTGCACGACTAAGGTAATCTACAATAAGTAGAAAGAGATATTGTGACAAAGGGCACTCCTCTCGAAGGCCCCGACCAACCCTAAAAAAATGGAGAACCTGAGCCATTTATGAGGATGGAAAAAGAAACCATAAAAACTCACACCATCATCCATTTAACCATAGGAAGCCTACAACCAATGTGAATGAACAACAACTAAAGGTAGATCCAAGATACTTTGTCGTATGCTTTCGACAAATATATCTTAAGAATTGAGATTGCACACTTTTGCATTTTTATAGTGTGAATTCCCTCCTAAGCCAAGCCAATGGCTTCGTAAATTAATCGACCATTGAGGAAACAAAACTATTATGGAGTGATAACCTCTAAGAGTAGGGGTTTTATTTGGACCGCAATAATTTTATAAAGGTTGTTGCATATCACTATGGGATGAAAGTATTCAAAAGAGGATGGTTTATCCTTTTTTGGGATCACTGCAATGAAAGTGGAATTTATATTGGGTAGTAGCTTATTTGTGGTAAACATTATTCCACCACTTGAAGCAAGTCGTCCCTAATAATATCAAAGAACTCCTCATAGAAGTTCCTTCTTTGTAACCTCATGAAAAAAATCTTCAGCATCATCCTCAGTTATAAGCCTTAGGAACATAGTAATCATCTTAAGTAACTCACCCATCTTGACATGCTCGAGTTCCTTGAGCAAGTGATGAAAGTGTTCCACCCATAAGGTCGAATGTTCATTGAATCCTCAAACCACCTCCACATAGGAATTCTGCAGCTCCCAGATTGTTTTGTAGTTCTGATGGTAATTCACATACTTTTGAAAGTATTTGGATTTTGATCCCCATCTACTAGACACAATGCTTGACTTTTTAAGCCCCGTGTTTTTTATTTTTCTAGGAGAATTTTTTTCTTACAAGATTCTAGATTCCAACAAAACTCTTGATTCTCCGAGGTCCAATGACCTGCCTATTGTTGTTGATATAAAGGAACAAGATAATCTTAAATTCCTTTAATATCCTTTTCAAGCACATCTCAATTATTTCTATCCCAATGCACTACTTTATCTTTCATCTAACGAAGAGTTGAGACGAACTGATAACTAGTTTTTGCACAAGTATTTTCATGATAGTGTGTTCAATTCTCTCAGATTAGTTTGTTAAAGTCTTCGTCTTCTACCCATGAAAGATTGTACTTGTAAGGAGAGCTCGACTTTCCCGACACCGAAGCCATTTTTAATAGAATGGGGAAACGATCAGAACACTTAACTATGCCAACCCACGTATGATAATTCTCAATCTCATGAAAGAGAAAGTGATGAGCTAAGAAATGATCAAGATGCCTACAGACTCCCTCATTGCCTGATCATATGTTTCTCCATGTTGGGTTGAGGGAAAGTGTCTCAATGTCGACCAGTCCCGACACTTCTAGATTTTTTTGAAATAAGGATGTCAATTTGTCTTCACGTGCATTAACCCCCCAATTTGTTTTCCCGTTCAAAGTAAAATTTAAATCTCCACCACATACCAAATTACCATTCTGAAAAAATTTGGAGTGAACAAGTGATTCCAAAATGATTCTCGCTCCTTGTATGGACCATAAATGTTGACAAATATGATCGTGTGATCCAATTCCTTGCAATATAACTCAGTAAGTAAACCTAAAAATATTTATAGCGTTTGTTAAGAGAGCAATTTGATGAGAACCTCGTAATAATCCCCCCCGAAAAGCCAAATGAGTCCAAAACCAAGAACTCCCACCCCAAAAATAATTTACATAACTTAGATATAACGATATCACAACAACTCATCATTCCTTGGATAAATTCAACATATGGCCTTTCAAACTCCATTAGCCTCTTGAGAGAGATCTTTTCATATCTCCCTACAAGGGCTTGCATATTGGCTGAGAGGAGTGTCATGGTTTACCATCTTTTAGGGTTCATCCTGCTGTAAGGACTCCATATATCAATCTTTGTATACCCTCAGAAACCTCTCTAAAAGATTTTTCCTAAACATGTTTTAGTGTAGATTTATGGCCCACCTTAGTCTGACTTGTCTCTTTGGAACTGTCAAAACCTAAACCGCCCGAAGGTACCCAGTTTAGGTTGGATGACCTAGAACAAAGGAGGTAAGGTTCTCGACTCGAGGATGAATAAAGTGAGGCTGAAGAATAATTATTGGCTTTCTTTAGGTCCTTAGGAAGCAAAGTATTGCCATATTTTTCTATATTGACAATGTAAGGATCATTGGCTCTCTGCTCAAATGGAAAGGAGACAAATAATATCCCCAAGGAAGACCCTATATTTGACCCTTTCCCTGGACTAAACCTATTATCATCCAAGGAACTAGAGACGTAAGAGTATGATGAGACTAAGATAGAGTGGAAATTATTGGAATTAGGGAGCGACTCCACAATTTTGGTCCATATAGCCTCTAACTTTCTCCACTAAGAAGTAGAGATTTCCATATCGTCCCCCAATAGATCCTTAAGTGAGTGATTCTTCAGAGCATTAGAGCTATCCTTTTCCATCCCAATCATGGTCTCTCCCTCCAGTAAGCCACCCTCTAGGACCTTGGGATCATGATCCACTCCATTATTACTAGTTCTCCTAGGATTTGAACAAGGCGAGGGAGGCAAAGGGACATATTACAAGGGAAAAACTCTTTATGGCCAAGGGTAAACCACAATAGTCAGGTATGACTAGAGAAATCAAATCAACTCCAACATATGCTATATAGACTAATGTGCAATACAAGAAAGAGACCTACCTCAATCCAAGGTTTGATGATATTCCACCGTTGAGCACTTTGACCCAAAACTTTATACCCGCGAGAAGTTCTCAACATGCAAGCAAAGCAAGTATATAATGATGATATAAAAGGGATTTAGTACATCAGATAGCTTAATCCATTAATAAACATTACAAACACGCCCATGGATAATAATGATATATTTGCAAGATACCAATAGGACGGGAAAGGAGTATTTATATTAATAATTGATCAACAGAAGTATCAACATTACAGACTTCTGTGTCATTACGGTTTAGAACCAAGAAACCAAGTTCCTTCCAACTGGGTCCCCACCACTTCAATCCTCCACCAAAGGCAAGCTCATGAGAAAGAGGCAAAGAGGTCCTCTCAATAATAAGGGAAAATCTTGGGGGCTGAACACTGTGTTCAGACTTGAGGGACAAAGGGATGTAGACTCAATATGAAGTAATTTCTCTAGAGTAAATTTTCTCTCAAAGTTGAATGCTTTCTCCTCCTTTTTCCATAGTTCGAAATTGTGCTCTTATAGCCTCCAAAATGCAACTGAAGGGCCGAGTCGGAACGTTTCCATTACATGGAAGGCCAAGGATCAGAGATCTTTTGTCATGACATGGAAACCCAACCTCATTTTGTATTTTTTGGCACAAATCCCGATATACGTGAGCTGTAATGGAGCAGCAAGCGTATACGCATCTTGCATAGCAGTTAGGGAGCGTATATGTGGAAAAATGTATATTTTTATCTCTGGATTCATCAAAAAGGGATGAAAAGTCTACATAGGGAAATGGAAAAAGGCCCTCTGTGCAAGATAGCAATGGTGAGGCAAATCTTGCTATAACAGATGCCCCCTAATGTGTGAGATCAGAGGAGTATCTACGATGACCGAAATACATTATAAATAACCCGGAAGTGGAGTGGTAGAGAACCAACTGGACGAACTCAATTGCTCATTACATTATGTACTGACTTTGCATACATGGCTGCCAAGAATACAATGCAGATCCATGTGGAAAACATACCAAACAAGTGTTCATGGCCATGAATAGGAAAATACAAATGAGGTTATATGCCAAAAGCTGTCATAGTCATGAACAAGGACCAGTGAAACCAGTCTCAAAAATCAATCTGTAAATATTTGTATACCATGTAGTACAATCTGATCTCCCATGATCACTGAAGTCGAATAGGTACTGGTCCAATGAAATGGAAGCAACAGCTCAGGAAAGCAACGGCTACATAGTGATTTCTTCAAGTATTCTACAATATTCGCCAATGGTGCAAGTCTACATCATGTGAATAAATGAGTTGAGGTCGAACATGATGAGACATCGTTTGATTATCGGTCATTGAAGTATACCGTTAACAAACATGAGACAACCTACCGATAATGAAAGTAGGTATCAAGGCACCGAGTACATCTCTACAAATGTGAATAAAGGAGTTGGTGTTGAACACTTGAGAGATCCATTGATCAGGAGACATTGATGTATTCCCATCTATCAATGGAGAGAGAGCCTGCCACTAATGACTGCAAGCCTCAAGGTACTCATAAAACTCTAGGTCCCATATCCAGAATAAATGAGCTGAAGTCGATGGAAGGGGACTCACTGAAAGGACAACATTGAGGCATCTCTCATCAGTCAGCATGAGGAACAAAGTAGGAGCTTCATGATTTGGTGGAGATCGGACGAAGAACATGTTCACGAACCAACGACCCTGTGTGTCTTTCGCGTGTGCCAAATGCAAGCAGTACACGAAAAGGACCCTCTGAATAGCAACCAATGATGAAAAACTACCGACAAAGGTGAGGAAAACACCAATAAGGATAATGGCATCCAAGACACTACATGAATCCCAAAGTGTGAATAGATGTCTTGCCGTCGAACACAAGGGAAACCACCCAGTCAACGACCAATGATGAAATGTCAATTGTTGGGTTCAAGGTGACCTACCAATGATGAAAGTAGGGCCAGGGTGCATGATAAGACCAAAGTATCATGTGATTCTGAGACAAATTGAGGGTATGGATGACATGCAAAGTCAAGATTTCTGAGGAGTAGCTGACACAGGTTGATAGACTTCCTTTGAACAAGAGCATGAGACATATGTTGAACTCCGGCAGCATGAACTCAATGATGTGACAATTGGATGCAGGAGGCATCAATAATGTTCTGTATAGGGACTGGAAGAGTAACCAGTCAGTAGAGAAAACTTTGTAGTGGGATCAACTTCCTAAGGCCATGCTAAAACCAAAATTACGGACTCAATAACTTTGTGCTCTGTTCAAAGGCAACACGACTGCTGCCAATTACAATATATTATTCCCTTCCCGCCCATCTTTTTTTGTTTATTCATAACAAATGAATGCTATGATACAGAGGAGGGAACGAGTGTCGCAAGTAAGCAAAACTAGTTCCAGCAGTGGAACGTACCTATGCTTAATGCAAGGAAATGCATGTGGGAGATGGACACTTGGGGTGATGTTCCCTCCAAGGTATAGGGTGTCAAATTGCGAAGGATAAAAACAAGGCTCTACTTGGTTGAGGATGCAAACTGCTTAGGCAACAGTTTATAACACAAAGCGAGAACCGGCTAACGACTCAATAAAGCAAGCGAGGGCATGAGATGCAATCACAACTTAACGCCAAAAATGTCCTTTTTTATATCCTTTAGTCTACTTGGTGTGAAAAAGGGGGTAAACTTGTGCGAAATAGATGTCTTTTCAAATCCAATTTACGAGTGTGAAAAAGACAAGTTCACTCGACAATATTTTCTATTTTTTATAGCGAGTAGGAAAAGAGCTTAACTAGGACTCATGATCTTTCAAATCCAATTTTAGCGAGTGTGAAAGGGACAAATCACCCGACGATATTTTTCAGTTTTTGGACGAGTCGGAAAAGAGCTTAATTGAGACTCATTATTGGGAGTCTGCGGGTAATAAGGCCATGTGTGCATGAATGAGAAATGAGGCTCATTATAAAGTCACGTATTGAATTATAATGGACTCCCAGTCCTAAGGAAAAACTCGACATGGGCACGAAATGACAAAGAGGTTCTAACTAGGCTACCCATGTTTGGTAAGTCTCTACCATTTATTAACGATTCTATTAATAGCAGATGGAGGTTTATGCATCATAATAAATGGGTTCATACCTAAGGTGTAAAAAATGGTAGTCGAAGGATAATGCAAAAAAAAATGCATGATGGAGTAGATACCTGTCTTATATGCTAGGTTATGAACATACCTGCCCGAGGAGATGAATGGAATCATGCACCGTCTGGACCAGGTAACTCTTCATCCCTTCCTCTTCAATTTCAGTGGTTTACAATTTTGAGTTAGGTTCTATTTTGTTAGTTTTTAAGGGCACAAATTGGGTTTTTCGGTATACGCGGATTTCTCTGAATAGGTCGTGTATACGACTAGTTATACGCCCATGTTTGAACTACAGGGGGCGTATATTAGGCCCTACCCACGATTGTTTGTAAATAAACTGCCCATACATTCTCAAATGGCAAAAAAAGATGTTTCTAACTCAAAAATGATTTGGTTTTTTGCAGGATGGTGTTGGAATGGAGAGAGCGAGAGCATGAGGAGGTAGATGCAGTAGTGGATTGAGATCCGGTGGCTCAAGCAACTTTAAAAATATGTGGTTTATACAAGTTTTGGGCTCTCTAAGGAATGAGGGCCCAAGTGAGGTTGTTGGAAACACTGGTGGGCTATTGGGATCCCGATAGTGAGAGATTTATCCTTGATGGACAACCATTAAGGATCGAAGTAGAGAACATCTACTTCTTGACTGGACTTTCACGCCGAGGAGAGGTTGTGGACCTCAAGTCTCGCGGGGTAGGGAGTGGGATGAAGGTCAAAGAATACATCGAGGTCCATTGTGTTGCAGGGACTCCCATGGTGGGAAGTCAAATCCCTATCTGGGCTATAGGTAACCTCAGCCTGAAGATTATTGTGCTCATTCTTACTAGGATCATAGGATCAGCCTCGTTGCATCAAACATTGAGACCACTTATTTTTTATGCACTGGAGTGTGCGAGACCCACGGTCTACGACTAGTGTACCTCACTGCTGACCAACATGAAAGGTCAGTTGACAGAGTGCAAGAAGGGGGGGAAACAAAACTTTGGGTTTGCCTCTATCCTTTGCAGCTTCTTTTTTGAGCGAGTCCCAGGTCTGGGACCTAGAGTGGAGATCATTCCTAGAGGACCACGTGATCCGGCTATGGCACGATGGACTGAGGTCATGAAACAACAGGGGGGAGGTAGGGTGGTGACACCCTACAATGATGATTTTTTCTTCTGGTGGTGGAGACAAATCATAGCTTTGGACGACTATCCCTACGCGGGAATCGATTTCAGAGGAGATCCTGATATGCTGCTTCCACCAGAAGCCGCCTACGGCGCCATAGGTAAAAAGTTTTTATATATTTCATTTTTTTTGTATTTTTTGTATTGAAGAGAACAAAAAATATTTTTGGATGGTGTTATTAATTCGATACTTGTGTGATTGTAGATGTGGGTCCGCAACGACTAGACGGATTCCTACGACATAGGCGGAAGCACTGGGGAGATGAGGCAGTGGGAGGAGAAGCGGAGAGAGTCCTACAGAACGTGCAGGGTAACCTGTCTCATATGACATAGAGGATTCCTATGGTTTAGGTGGAGGATCTACCTGAAGCCATGCAACGACAGGTTGTCGGTGTACCTAGAGCATGGGTACGACTCTTCTGGCATCTCACAAACGCCGTGGTTTGACATCATGATATACATCCAACACCATAGACGTAGATGTCACGGGACATGTATATCGATTGTATATGTATTTTGAGGGTTTTAGCCCCAATTTTGTAATATAAACACCATATTTTTTGGAAATATATAAAGAGGGATATTCGGCTTTACTCATATCATACAATGTGTACATTGATTTAATGGTCTTATTTGATTTATTAATGT
>ML842729.1:0-23058 GCA_009831015.1 Picea engelmannii
CCTACTCTTCCTCTTCTCCTTGGCACTTATTCTTGCCAAACACCTTATCTCATTTCATTACCATCACCTCCTCCTCCTCCACTTACACCCAATAACAATAGCAAAATCAATACCCTACTTCCTTTTGTTAATATACATAATATAAATCATGTCATTAACACTAGCTAAGAAAGCAATGGGGCTTATTGAAATGAAATTAGTCACTATCAATTAACTACTTTGATGTCGAACTTAGTGAGACCATGAGCGTTGACATAGAGTATGTACTTCTTGAGTGTTGCTTCTTATCCACTATCATTTTAGTTGTTTTGATGGCATTATCATTCTCAACAAGAAATTTGATAGTTGTTGTTTCATGCTTTGTATCATATGATTGTTGTAACAAGTGTACTCTACATGACTAGTTATTACTCACACTATGTAATGTTCCCATTTTTGGATTCCCCTGCTTTACAGTTGGAGACGACCTTATGGGTTTATTTCAACCTAGCCAAAGGGGTAAATGGAGGTTAATAGGGGGCTCGAGCGAATTGGAGGAGTTATATGAGGCCCATCCTAATCCATTCACCTTATTTCATCATCATGATCACTTCCACACAATTCGTTCTTGGTTCCATGGCATTCTGGTGATTCCCGTAAATCAAGGGTATTATTGAGTATAGATTAATTAAATGCACTAAAGGTGTTATGTGGGTCATACTGTTGGAGGGAACACTTTCGTGTAATAGCTCATTGGAATTAGGATGAAAATATCTAAAGGTTGGGATGATGAGAAATGCACTTCCAACGTTCAGGAATGGCTTACGAGCCAAGTAATCACTTTCCGACATCAAAAAGGTAAATTATTAATTACTTAAACATTAAAAAGTATTTTTTAATGTTTAAGTGAAAATTAAAGGGGGAATAAGGATTAGGTTTGATTTGGTCAAAAAGGGGAAAGATCTAGAAGACTTGGAAGAAGAATAAAAGGAGGGGCAATGCTCCACCTTGTATTATTATTTGATCTCTTGTTTTGGAGTGCTCTTTGAGCCAAGGTTTTTGTTGGGATTTTGGTAAAACCCTTCCTCTGTTGGTTTGGTTTCAGTGGTGCAACAACCACCCTAGCTAGACAAGAGGGGGATCCATCCAGGATTTCCATTGGAGGTTCAACTTGGGGGTTTGTTTTCAGTTGGAGGTATATCGGCTTGCACATAAGATTTAAATTTTTTTCTAGAGGAGGTCGATCTTAGATTTTGTAGGTAACATGAGGGTTTCAGGGAAGTGTGACAAGAGACATCCTCACTTGTTGAACATGAGGCCCTGCTTGTCACCCAGCCTCGTCCCGCGAGGACCTATGCAAACTAAAGTTGTTGAGATACTTGGGCATGGGTGGTCAGATCATTGTCATCGTTGTTAGAGCAGCTCAACATCGTCTCCAGTAGGGGTTTGAGGCTTGGATAGCCTAGGCAGCAGTTCGACACCATCTTTTGAGGAGACATTGGAATTACACCAAGTTTTATTGAGTTCTATAGTGTTTTTCTAATGTATGGGAGCTGTTGTAGCAACCACTCGATATTTTGTTGTGTTATGGATTTATCCATAATAAAAATGTCAAGGTTTTCTCTCATATATTACATGTAATGTGTTTGATCATGATTGGTGTTAATTTGCATACAAATTATTTGTAGAAAGTTGTCATACACTTTACAAGACTATGAATCCATGTGATGCAACTGTTTGATGAAATTACACAATTAAAAACACATCAATTGAACAACCAACATTTAATATCCTAGCAGATCTCTATTGGGGATATTACACACTACCCAATCCTCAACACTCCATTTTGGCATCCACATCACACCTATTATTATTATTTTTTTAACAATAACTAGGAAAATTTATATTATAAAAGGGTTGTAGTCGAGGCCGACAACAAGATTACAAATTTTTTTAGCTAGCTCCTTATTTGTTGAATACAAAAAATACTTATGTCCACAAAAACAACTTACCGAAATTTCTTACATGAGTAAATTTTGACGAATTGATTACATAAAAAAAGACAAAAACATAACATGGCTAAAATGGATTAAGTGCCCGACTTCTTGTCACCATTGGTTGTGCTACTAAATGACATTTTTTCATCTTTAATATTGTCATCCAAGCTTCTTTTTCATTTGATGGAGTCCTTTCTTTTCCTTCTAGTCTCAATTTTTCTTGATTGGGAGGTTCTTGTTGTTATAGAGTCTCGTCTTCTTCAACCTGAATTGCCCAATGCACCTTAGTTCGAGGACTAAATGAGGGTTGTGCTTCTTGATTTGAAGTAGGAGGACAAGTAGATTCCTCTTCCACTGTACCCTATAGTGTCGAAACCTGTTGTAATGGAAGGTCTTCTTTTGATGACAAGTCCTTAATTTCCTTTGAGTCCACTTTTTTCTCTTCCATGGGTGGGTCCAAGTTAGGTAGATCTTCCTTGCTAATCAATTGATGCTCTTCCTTAGCTCCAACCCACCAGGTTGATTTACGCTGGTGCTTCCTAATTTGCCTTGGCCCTTTTAGGGAGTGTGCTACTAAATGCCTTGTTTCAAAGTAAGTTCTATAGTGGAAAGATACATGTTCATAGTCCAACTTTTGTGTCCAAGAATAGTTTTCACCAGTCAAATTTATTTATGTCAGAAACGCTTTGTTGAAGTCCATTTCCACACATATATGAGCATATGTTGTATTGTTGTGATTCTTTGTTTCAATAGTTCTATAATAGAATCTTCCAAGGGCTTTTCCAATGGATTGAAGAGAGGCTAAACCCCAAAAAAGCAAAGGTAGTTTTGGAAGTCTAACCCACACAAGAGTCGAGAATAGAGTATTTGTCATTGTATCAAAATATGGGGTTTCATATATAATCTAGAATTTCCGTAGAACCAGGGGCATGAGTTTAAAATCAAATCTTTTCCTTCTGCAAGATATAACTCAACAATGAAGAACCCTTTTGCATAGGAGTAAATCAAAGCCTCCTACTTTATCTTAGGTTTCTAGGAGTTTGAAATCCATGTGTTTAGATAAACTAGGTGAGGCCAAAGACTATTGAAATGACACACAATACCATTGGTTCTATAACTAGTTGCATGTTCTACAACATCTTTCACTATGGGAATAGTTAAGGCCGGAGCCTCATGAATCAAAAATTGATTTAAAGGAGGAGAACACGAGATATTCTTCACAATATCATTGAATGAAGCCTTACCTGGATTACCATTAAAGAGGAGAGGGTTAGATCTGCACTCAAAATCCATGTTGGCTCCTGCAGACTGCCCAAACTTAGCTTCCACATGAGTACAAAATGCGATAGAGGAGGAAAAACGACATGAGTTGAAGGGACCACCACCATATGGATGACATAAGTGCCAAGGGAGGAATATCCAACCAGGGATGAGGAGGCGGTCAGTGCCATCGTAGATGGAATCTTGGAGAATGCACTTGGGGAGAGAGGGTTGACCATGCAAGGATGGGCTGCCAAGAAGAGTTAGAGTTCAACCTGCGTGAGTGGCTAAGGAAGAACCCTAGCCATCACTATCTCACGTGCTCCATTCCAACACCACACCACACCTATTATTAAGCTAAACTAGGTTATACATTCCAAAAAAATTTATCCCACCTTCCATCTAGTTGCCATTTTATATGAACCACAACTAATCAAATTGGCATGCAAAAGCTTAAACTTTAGAAGAAAGACTACAAGCCAATGTAGTCTAGCTTTACCACTACCCTTAATCATAATAAGTGACTCAATAACCAATCCAAGTATTTAAATGTAAATTGCCCCATATTACTATATATTGATAAAGGTGTCTATATAGATAAGGGGGTACAAAATTTGTGGAGATCATACATTTGCACCGAGAGTAGCAAGGTGCTCTACGACCTAGTATGGGGGAGATGTTGTCACATAGCGTAACTTTATGTGACAACAAACATAAATAAAAAAATAATAAATAACTACATACTGTATGTAACAACATCTAAAATATTCAACGGAGAAACAGAGCTATCAAGCACGAAGAGAGATCAAATTGATTAAGGTGTGATTTTTTTTATCATTTAATAAGAAAGAATTAATACATCATATGGAATTAAATGATAAAAAACTGTACACCTTAAGAAATTTGATCCATCTCGGTGCTTGATAGATCCGGGTTTGACATGGATCTACGTTATGTATGAGCGGGGATACAAAATTTGCAAAGAGTAACCATTTTAGAATAAATCTATATAAATCTATATAAATATAAAATTAAAAATAAGTTTATGTATAAATATGGAGTGAGTTAAAAAATGAACAAATTTAATTTTTGTGAAGATTTTTTTTTTCAAAGTAAGGCAAAATTCCATTCTAATCTATTCATTTTTTAAAATTCCAATGATCTCAACTTTTTTTATAATGAGTTAAAATTCTAGGTGGAACTATAACTTATGGAAGAATTCCTATTGGATTTGGAATTTTTTTTTGAAAAATATTAATTGAGTTTGTCCACTTTTTAACTTGATGATTAATGTCCAATGAGATCGAATTTGGTCTATCGAACCTTAAGAAGGTAAGGGATTACTTAAATTTCTTTCGAATTTTATTTTTGTGCTCGAAAAACATTAAGAGAAGCGTTCCAAGATCACCATGGATTAGAAGGCTAGGAAGGTTGGTAGTGTGACAAATATTTTGAAATTAAGATCTAATCTGGTATATGATGGACATTCTTAGAGAAAGTGCTTTTCATCTTCAACCCTCTTAGTGTCACAAACATGACATATTATTTCATCCCATGGCATTTTAGGAATTATCCAACACCCAATTTCACTATGGAGCTCGTGAGATTTTGTTCTTATTTTAGCAATGTTGATTTTTTTCTTTACACTAGTTGAAACAGATATATACTTTTGATCTTTTAGACTAAGGTTGATCTCCTCCTTATAGTATCTTAATTTTCTTTTACCCTCTAATTCTTTGTTGCACCACAATTTCTCCTTAAATTTAGATGTAATAATATTTTTAATATTAACCTTATTCTGTAGTATGATCTCTTCCTTTATTCCCCAATGATTTAGCCAAGACTCAACATCTTTATGCCATCCCCGCTTGAGCTGAAGGTGGTTTTGGCTGGAGTTTGAAACAATTTTGGGAAGTCTCTTATCTTCCATGTTGTTTAACTTGTTCTTATACATTATGTACCTGGTCATAGCCATGATCTCAATGGGAGAAATGTTCGTTTTTGTGAGGAGGATAGGATAGGGTGTATTGCCTTTGATTTAAAGATTATAAGTTATACAATTCTTTTGGATCTAGTCTATCTTTCTCCACAATTCTCTAGAGATACTGCATTTCCAAACTTCACATCCATATAAAATAATTGGAGTGACAAGAGTCTCAAAGAGGAGTTTTTTGTTATCCCATATCCAAAGGTCCGTTGATTTACAATTGTTTTCAAGTCCATAATAAGCTTTGCACCATCAATTTATCCTTTTCTCAATGCTATATCTCCAATTGAGCTTGTGATGAATATCGATTCCGAGATATTTGTATGAAAGCACTTCCTCCAAGTTGTTGTTTTCATATACAAAAGTATTATAAGTGATCTTTTTGGATTTAATAATCATAACTTTTGTTTTGTCAGTATTAATATTCATACCTATACTGGAACATAAATCCTTGAGAATTCTTAGTTGCTTGTTGAGATCATAAGGACTCCTCACCATAAGAACAATATCATCGGTGTAAAGATGGAGAATGATTACTATACCAATGAGAATTGGGCCAACATAACCTGCTTCTTCCAAATAATCTTCTAACTTGTTAATGTATATGCCAAAAAGGCTGGGGGATAGGACATACCTTGCTTGACTCCTATATTACAATTAATTTCTTTTGACCAGTGCTCAATGCACCTAAACTTGAGAATAATGTTCTCATATAGCCTTGCCATAACAACCCTCAACTCAAAAGGAACTTTTAGCTCTTCCAACCTATTCCAAAGTTTCATCATGAGCACTGTGTCAAAAGCTTCTCTAAAATCAATGAAATAACAAAGGAGAATGGTTTTATTATTGCCACACTCCAGAATGATACTAAGTGTAACAAAGTGGTACATAATTAAATGATAGCTCCTAAATCTAACTTAGCATTTAGTTATTTTTTTTTTACTTTCTAACCATATGCTAATCTTCTTTTCCAAAATAATTCCATACTTTGACTAAAATTAAGCTAATCATACTTGAAATTCATATAATACTATTTTTAGTAATTTGTTACAAAGTTAAATTTAAAAACTTAAAAAAAATAAATTTATTCAAAATAAATTAAAATTTTTAACATGGTTTACAATTAAAAATTATAATATTATAATTTAACATTGAAAATATAATTTCAGATTTCGACAATTGACAACTGTAAGAGATGATTTATAAATTATTATATTTATCAAAGCTTTACCCCCAAAAAAACGTTGACTTTAAACTATAAATTTAATAGTTAATATAATATACAATGTATTTTGCCTCTTTCAATAGTTTATAACCTTTTATAATTTCCTAATTTCCTATCTCTTTATTTTGATATTGACATTTCCAAGATTTTTAATATCATACCTTACAAATTATCTTTGATGTATAGTTATTATTATTTTAATAACCTATTTGATTTATAGTTATTATCTATCTTATATGTTATCTTATTAAGTATATCCTTATTAAAATTTATTTCTACGTTTTTCTGTTCCTGACCAAACTCAATATTATTAGTAATTATTTGATTTTTATAATCTTACTAAATAAATTTTCTTGACCAAACTCAATATTATTAAAATTTATTTGAATTTTATAATCTTACTAAATAAAAATAAGCAGGTATCAGTTTCACGTCATGTTCTGACATTCATAAATGTTCGAATCTCAACTTAGAATGAAAAATAATTACATTTACCCTTCAAATCTTTTGATTTAAAATGATAATAGTAAATCCTATTTAAAAATAAATTAATTTAAAAAGATTGCCTTGAAAAAATTTCAGTACCCAACTATAAAACAGATTAATAAATATATCTGGTTGGCATCGTACTTTACTTTTCCAATTTTATACTTAGCAAACCCTTGAATTCGTGAAGGTTTTGTAGTTGACATTTTATACTTAGCAAACCCCTTTATTTCTGAGCTCTAACTGGAGATATTTTTGAACCCTAGTTTTCTCACTGCTTTGACTTTGGACAAGATTAAAAACCTCTAGTTTTTTAAAACCACCCATCGCCTCACTCTTTTGACCTATACAAAACCACCTCGATTTGCCCTCGTTTTTCAATGTGGGCATCCGTAAGAAGAGGTCAATGGCCGACAGGCAATCAGAACACAACTACCCACTTGGGAATTTTCAGTGGGAAGGAAACCCCAGATGGCCTCAGCCTCATCTGCTCACATCACACAAGCAAGATATCTCATTGACTGGGCAACCAAAATACAAGAGAGTTAACAACGCCGGCCCTATGACAGCATGAATGGGGTCATTGCAATGCATGGGCTCTTTGATGGCCTATAACTAAAGAAGAAGACCCACTTCACTTCATTATTGTCTGCAACATCATTAGGGTTTTTCTGAGGATATATACAAGAAAACCCATTCGGTATATCTGATATCTATGCAGTGAAGATAAATCATTGAATTGTGCAGTTTGTGTTTCTGCCAATATCCATTATATTGTTGAAAAAAATATTGGGTATACACGGTTTTTTCTGTGAAAATTCATTGACGGTTTATTTCTGTGGAAATTCATTGGATACAGAGTCTTTTTTCTGAGTATCATTTGGGTTTACAGTGATGAGCAGTAAGTGGAGAAAGGCAAAGAATGCCCTGACATTGCATCTGTGTACATCAGAGCCTCCAACAGATGATGACAAGGGTGATGCTGTCATGCCTCGTGAGAGCAATAGTTCTGTGAGTTCAATGGCTTCAGCAGATGTAGGTGCAATCAGGTTCTCTCATTCTGCGCCTCTGACTCCTTCAAGGTCTCATTCGCCTCTGGGCTTTATAAGAACAGGCAGCAGGACCTCCAGGGTAGGTTTATTGTTTTGATATTCTCCTGCTTTAATTCTCTCTCTCTTCCACATATGCAGATCTGGCTGCCTCAGATTTTTATTTGTGTTATTTTGGTCTTCTGGTGTGGACTTGCCTTTACAAGCACAAAGGTAAAGGTTCTAAAGTTTGTTTTGATATTTGTGAAAATCTAGCTTTTTGTCGTCGGGCCCTCGAGCAATCTTGTTTTCTTAAGTTGTTTCATGGAGAAGCTTTGTGTTTCTCGTTTGGGTAGCTGATATATTTTGTTCCTCTGGACTGGGTAGCTTGTGTAGTGCGTTTTCTGCATTCTGTAAGGGAGAAACCTTGATTTGCTTTGTTTGTGTGGCCGAGATCATAATCTTTCCGATTTGGTCATTGGAAAATCCCGTGTCTGGGCGCCTTGTGGTTACTGTTGTAACGACATCTTGTGATGCTAAGTTATCCATACTCTTGCAATTGCACCTAGTGGTGCCATGCAATAAATAAATTTTAACTTTGAAAGGGTCATTGAAGAATCTTGTTTTCTGGATTGGGTTATTGAGAATCTTGATTTCCCTTCTCGTTGTTTAGATATCTGGATAATCTTATTTTCTGAATTGGGCAGCTAGGAAATTTTATTTTCCTTTTTCTGTGGTTGGGTATCTGGATAATCTTATTTTCTGAGTTGAGCGACTGAGAAACTTTATTTTTTACATTTGAGTACGGAGATGCGTACCTCTATTGATTCGGGCCTCTGAAAAATTTAGTATCCTCAACGTTCTTTTCCCATTTTTTGTTGGGAAATGTCCTTATAGCCCCAAATTGTTTACTGAGGACTGTTATTTCTCAATTGGATCGTTGAGTATAAGAATGCTCTTTTAAGAAATTGCTTTGCCTCCGAGTTTCGTTTTCTTTTTTCTTTTCTGGTTTATAGTTAAATTTCTGCTCTTACTTCATTAGCTTCTTGAAAGATCTCACTTGCCTTGGATTGGTCTGTGGAAAACCCTTGTTCCTTGGACTAGGCCATTGTGCAATTCCTTTGTTTTAGATGTTTTGCTTTTTTTTAGGATTAGATCTGGTCCTGTTGTTTGTTCATTTATATTTATTTCTTTTTTGGCTTGAAAAACATACAATGTATAATATCACTTTTTGGCAAATCAACTTTGCAGCATAATGCGTGTTTCCCTCTTTATCTGCAACATATTGCGTGTTTCCCTCTTTATCTGCAGCATATTGCGTGTTTCCCTCTTTATCTGCTACCTTTAGGCTTTAACCACCTGCACCTCTATCAGTTTAATTGGATTGACGAGTAATTGCTTTGTTTAAGATCTCATTTAGTCAATCCACTTAATTTGATCTGATCATTGAGAAATTATTTTGATTTTGATCTTCTTTGTTTTACTATGGACCTTTTGTGCCACTGGGTTATTCAGAAATTCCTTTTCTTTCCTCTGATTTTCCTCATTTTGGTTGGGTTTTGGAAAACTGTGATTGGAAATGAAAACTTCTAACAGGTGCTGCTCGTAGGTCTATGATTCAAAAAATGTATGCTACTCCTCTTATCTGAAGGAGCAGCCTTCGTATATCAAAATTCTTTATTTTATTTGCTTCATGGAAATGTTTCCACGGAATAACAAGGGAACAATCTATGTATGCTGAAGAGGTAGACTTGAATATGTTTAGAATGTGTGGAAAGCCTAATTGTTTGGCAGCCTTTTGGATTCCGTTTTTAGTATTGTACGCTAGTCCTTTTTCCCACAAATTAGAATTGCTAACGTCTTATCTGCATGACATCTTAGCCCCCCTGCCCCCGTCAACAAAATACAGAGTAATATTATCCAATATTTGAAAATTAAAAATTCACCTGGACAACAAAGAATTAAAATTCATTGTTTTTTCAATTTCTGGAAAAAACATGGAGAAAAGGTTAGAATCTGAACATATAGATCTTCATAAGTGCTCACATCCGACTATACCAAGCCTTTTCATTTGTTGCTGTTGTTTTCTTCTCTGCTGTCAGTTTTAATGGATGGTCAAGACTGCTTTGAAACTGGAAGAAAAGAAAAGGAAACAGATATTGAAATTTGGCATATTGCTGTTTAGGAAACCCATTCTATTTGAACGAAATCTCCTTTGACAAAAAGGTAGTCATATTTATCTTATAGGCAATTCCTTTTGGTTGCCACACCTTATCAGTTGTTCTCTCCAAAAATTTGGAGTGGTTAATTTTCTCAGCAAAAACAAACATGAAATTCTGAATTTTTATCTTTTTGGATGAACTTTCCTACTGTCGTTATGGGGTGTTTCGAAGAAATCTTTAACCTATGGTTCTGTGTATATAGATCAGGCTCTCTAATTCACACATTTTATGATGCAGAGAACATGTGCAATATGTCTTGATGCAATGAAACCAGGCCATGGCCATGCCTTATTTACTGCAGAGTGTTCCCACACTTTCCACTTTGCTTGCATTGCTTCCAATGTGAAGCATGGAAATAGGGTATGTCCAGTTTGTCGAGCCAAGTGGAAAGAAGTTCCCTTACAAGGGCCTCTTTCAGAACCACTGCGTTGCAGAGCACGAATAAGTCCCTTGGATTGGCCACAACAGCAAGATGGCTGGACGACGATTTTACCCCGTTTGCCAGCTTCTCGTCCCCCACATCCTGAAGCTGCAAGACGTGTTACAGAGCCTTCTGTTTTTGCTGATGATGAGCCATTGGAGCATCGGTCAAGTGGAGAAAACAGGTCAGGGGAAGAAAATGGAAATGAACCTACTTTGGTTGAAGTTGAGACAGCAGCAGGAAATTCACAGGCTACAGTTTCGAGAGGAAAATTGGCACAAGGAAGTGGAGGGCATCAAGGCAGAGAAGTTGATAGTACATCTGTGCAGTTAAAAATGTTTCCTGAGTTTTCTGCAATTCCATGCTTGGAGTTTCGTGAGAAGTTCACTGTCTTGGTCAATCTGAAAGCTCCATGCTCTAGCGCAAAACATCAGCAAAGCCAAAGAACTTGGAATACTGGAAATCCATCCCAAACCCCTGATATGCCCAGAGAGCGAGCCCCCATTGATCTTGTAACTGTTCTTGATGTCAGTGGGAGCATGGCAGGCACAAAACTGGCACTATTGAAGCGTGCCATGGGCTTTGTGATTCATAATCTTGGCCCCATGGACCGCCTTTCAGTCATTGCCTTCTCATCAACTGCTAGACGTTTGTTTCCTCTACGACGTATGTCTGAGGGGGGTCGGCAGTTTGCTTTGCAAGCAGTGAATGGCTTAGTGTCTACTGGTGGAACCAACATTGCTGAAGGATTGAAAAAAGGTGCCAAAGTGCTGGAAGACCGGCGTGAGCAGAACCCTGTCTGTAGTATCATTTTACTCTCGGATGGGCAGGACACATACAATGTGGGAAACCGCAGGCAGGTCCCCATTGTGTCAAATTCTAGGAGGGTTTTGGATTATCAGTGCTTGTTGCCAGGATCAATAAGGCAACCTGCGGAGCAGGGTAACATGCAGATCCCTGTGCACACTTTTGGATTTGGGACTGATCATGATTCAGCATCCATGCACTCCATATCAGAGACTTCTGGTGGCACCTTTTCCTTCATTGAGACAGAAAGTATCATTCAAGATGCTTTTGCACAGTGCATTGGTGGTTTGCTCAGTGTGGTGATTCAGGATATGCAGGTTATTGTCACATGTGCAAGTTCAGGAGTGCAATTGAGTGCCATACAAGCAGGCAGTTATGTAGGCAATATTCTAGACGATGGGCAGAAGGGATTGGTAAAGATTGGAGACTTGTATGCAGAGGAGGAGAGGGACTTCTTGGTTCATGTTAAGCTTCCTGCATTTAAAAAACCTGCAGATAGCACCAGTGTTAATGAAATGAAAATGTTAAATGTTATTTGTTCTTACAGGGATCCTGTTTCGCAAGAAACTATTCAGACACCAGTGATGGAACTCTCACTTCAACGTCCTGAGTATGTTAGCAGCAATGAACAGGTTATCTGTCTTGAGGTTGACAGGCAAAGAAACAGATTATGCACTGCAGAAACCATAGCAGAGGCTAGAGCACTGGCAGACAGGGGTGATTTGACAGGTGCCCAGCTTGTATTGGGGATTAGGAGAAGGGCTTTGCAGGCATCCCCAGCTGCTCAGGCTGGGGACCAGCTCTGCAGTTCCCTCGAGGCCGAGTTGAAACAGATCCAAGATAGAATGGCAAGCAGGCAGTTGTATGAGACCTCAGGCCGTGCATATGCTCTTTCTGGGTTAAGCTCTCATTCTTGGCAGAGGGCTACAACACGGGGAGATTCTAGTGACAGTGTAAGTTTGGTCTATGGCAGCTACCAAACACCCACAATGGTAGACATGCTGATGCGTTCGCAGTCAATCTGTCCTGTACCTCAAGATGTTATTTCACGGTCCCTTTTGCCTTCAAGATCTTTCCCAGTGCCTGAAGCAAGGCCATCTCATCAGGTCAGCGATCCAGCCATGCCTCTACCTCCCCCAGCATGGAGGGAACCATCTCAAAGAACTTCAGAACTTCATGCGAATACAAATTAAAGAGAATGCCTTCTTTCTCTTGAAACAGTTTAGTTCCAACTTCCAAAGCATGCCCTTAGGAAAGCTGTGCTTAAGCATCTATTCTGGAAATGCTATTAAATGTTAGATTCTCTGTTATTGAATTCTACATTCTTTTATTGTACATAAGCAAATCCCAATCTGTAGAAAGCAGATATATGAAAGTTTGAGATGCCGTTCCCCATTCACGAGTCACATTCATTCTTTTATCCTCTGACTAAATAAGGCCCATCTGAGGCCACAGTTGCTGCAGTTGGATATTGTTTATTTCTTTGTACAAGGTGTTGAAAAGCGTGAGTCACATCCATTATTTATTGGAAGTGTTTTAGAATATCGAATTTATTCCTGGCATCTATAAAATAAACTTTTGGTATGAAGCATTGCCACTATGGCACAACCTAGAGACAAAGCGAGCCAGTAAGACAGGGCTTCCCTTAGCTGGGGGAAGAAATGTTTGACAAAGCCAAGGTTAAATAAGTTGAATATGCAAAGTAGCTTATATTGTTTTTATTTTAGTTATAGCTGCAACTAGACAATGAACTTACTAGGTCTGTCAAAGGTTAGTGTTGCATTTTAAAAGATACTGCAAGGTATTTTTTTCATCTACATTTTGTTACTCACATTTTTCCTTGAAACCTCGAAGCACTAAAATTTTGATCTCTATGTATTAGTTATTTGGAGTGCTGAACAAGAATTCACATTCCTTTTTACTAGTATGCAGCAGCAGTCTCGTTTGCATCCCAATTAGAAAATTCATGGGAATTGAATAGTTTTTAAATTATTTGCTTTTTGAGTATTTACTTGATGTGCTCATTATCGGCTAGTGATTAGGACACAGGAAAATTCCAACCTCTCTATTAAAGAGCATTATTGGTGGAAATGTTGAATTTTCATTCTTAGGAACGTATCTAAACCTGTGAAATGGAACTTTAATTTCAGTCTTCAGAATGTTTGTTCAAGAAAATGTTTAGCAGTAGCTTATTAGAAACAAAAGGCGCCGTTTCTGAAATAACTGCCTCAAATTTCAAATGTTCATGTAATTCATCCAGGGTACGAAGGACCTGCTTTTACACATCATGCATTTTGAGACGTGAAATGTATTGATAATTTAGTAGTTTGTGTAGAGACTCGATTCAAGGTCATGAGAAAATACCCTGGTGGCAGAAATATGATATTGAAGAAATAAACTGTTAAAAGGGAGGGTTATGGACTGAGGGGTGAACGTTAGGAGGAATCCAGAAAAATGGGGCATGCATGGTGGAGGTCGAGCATAATTTTCAAATGAGGAATTTGCATGACTTGGTGATTTCATACACACATAATTGCTAGTCTTGAACCAAATAAGCACAGCCTTTTCTTTTCTGTTGCATGTAAATTCATGATTACTTCAGAAAGTATTGTAAGAGTGCGTTTTTAACAAACAAGGATTAGCTTGATATCAGTGGATTTAAATGCACCAGGATTCTAAATTGTGTTTCACATAAAGTTTTTGGTCTAAGTTTACAATTCTGATGTTCTTCTCTTCACGTGGTTAGGAAATTGAGCACAAATTGCTCAAAATATGCATGTAAAAACATTGATTCCAGTGGCCAAAAGAATTTGATTGTACTGATCTGTACATTTATGGTAACTCAATTGTAACTGACCTTTGGAATATATACTAGAACGAACAGTTTTTGATCTGTACAAGATTATAGAACATGAATCCAAAACTTCTGAAACTTGAGAATGAAGCTCAATTTGTCCATCTTTGCGACTGTTTGGACATAAAACATTACTGAAAAGTTCCTAATTCCAAAGCCCATCCTGCAACTTAAGTACATATTCTATGGCAAAAAGAATGGTAAGTGCCACTAAAAATGCATCGATGAATATTAATTTATAACAATGAATCAAGAGATCAGTAGAACTCATGCAAGTGTCACCATGGCAATTTTTTTGATGAATGCCTCTTAAAATGCACTGATGAAAAATAGTTTAGAGCAATAGATCAGGGGAAACATAAAACTTTATGGTAACTGTTTATTGTATAGCTACTATCTCCTTATCCACTAATGAAACCGGGGACCACTAAGAACGCATACATTAGACAGTAACAATCAAATATTCGTGAGTGGCCAGTGTAGATCTCCCATGAGAACAGGGATGCTTAGTAATCGTGGAAATCAAATATTTGTAAGTGGCTAGTTCAGATCTCCCAAGTCGTGGAGAACATGTGTTCCTAACAATCATGGAGTTACATCTAAACCCTCAGTTTTGTTACCTCGAAATCAAGTGTGAAAGGTTCTCATTACACACAAGAAGCAGGCTTGTCAGGGCAGAGTGTATGGAGAAATCTATGCCTTGCAACAGTTCACACACATGAAACAACGAGTGTCTACTATATGAAACAAGTAACAGTAGGGTGATGAAGCACAATCACATGGCATATGTCATTTGTTTTTTGTTTCACTAGTTGAATGCTTGTCTCTTTGATTTGACATTACGATGAGAGCAGAGTGAAAAAGCACAATCACATGGAATATATCATCTGTTTTTTGTTTCACTAATTGGATGCTACTTGTCTTCGATTTGACATTACTTGGATGCCTACTTAACACATGGCATATATCATCTATTTTTTGCTTCACTAGTTGGATGCATGCTTGTCTTTTTGATTGGACATTACTTCATATCTTTTTACTTTACTACTTAGATGCTTACTTGTCATTTTGATTGGACATTACTTGGATGCTTGCTTGCTTATTATATTATATGATGTCTGTGTCCTTATTTTAAAGTTTCTTCCATTTATGTGCTATACTCTATATATGTCTATTTTTTCTTTATTAAATCATTTATATATATATATATATATATATATATATATAATTTGATATTTTTATATATATTGTTTTAATATGATATTATTTATCAATAACAATAACTTGGAATCAATCATTTTCACAATTTTGAATTGGTAACTTTCATATTTGTTAGGCACCCTTATATTTACTTATATTTACAATGGTAATAAAATTACTTATGAGAAATGTGCATAAATCACCCAATATTTAAATTGAAAAATGTTAATCTTTCAAATCAACTTATTCATATAAGTCCAGAATAAGTCCGTTTCCTTTTCATTTTAAATAGGGTCAAAACCTAGCACCTTGGGTTACTGTAATGGGTATTTCCTTTTCATTCTAAATAAGGTAAAAACCTAGCACCTTGGGTTACTCTAATGGGTGTTGTCTTGCTGGAGGGGAAGGAGACAACAGCATCCCATTATTCAATGAGCACAGGGTGCCATTTGGTATTTGTCGTTTCATGAACATTATTAGAGGCAGTTTCAGACCTGCACAAGTTCAAAGGCATCTCAGGTCAATGTCACTAGTGGATTAGTTGGCCAATGATGGACCTACATACTACATTCCAAATTAATCAACAACAGTGCACATTCATATTCTCTCTCCTAAGGTCAATGCCTTTATCAGTGTGTTGTTTCATTCATTTTTATAGAGTTGGTTCACTTTCACTTTTCATGCATTTTTTAAAGGGTTATTTTGCAAAGGGATGATTTTAAATCATGATCTTGGCATATAGTTGGGTTCTTATTTGCTTTTTTTCAAGTGATACAGCTTGTATATTCTGTGGAGTTTTATATGGATTCGTTGCACATAAAGAACCTTTTGTAAAAGATAATGGAGTGCGAAAGTCTTTGGAAAGTTGTGTAGGTAATGATAGGACATAAATGAAAGAAAGCAAGTGAATAGAAAGTAGGAAAAATAAATATAGAGGGTTTTATTAAATTTTAATATTTTTATTATAAAAAAGTATTGTTAATTGAATAGAAAACATAAATAGTTTTAAAAATTAGTTTAAGTGGTTATATATATAAAATTTGGAAGATTATGGGTTTAATGTTTTTATTTTTTTGAAATTAAATATTTAGAATTTAAATATTAATAAATTATTTTAGTTATCATATAATATAATAGAATATTTGAAACTTTTGAAAAAAACAAAATTAAATAAAATTATTTAATTTTTATGTTTTGTGGAAAAATACAAACAATAATATAAAACTGATATTCTTTATCATAACAAATTATTGAATATATAAAAGATTGATTTGATTTTAACTTTTTTATAAAAATAACAACAACAAAACAAAGAATACTGTCTTTATTTCTATATTCTTATAACATACTAAAATAATTTTTTTTAAAATATCATGTATTAAATAATATTTCATGGTTTGACAAGAATATTGTGTTTATTTCTATATGCTTATAAGATACTAAAAAACATTTTTTTAAACATTTTTTTAATATCATGTATTAAATATTATTTCATAGTTTTACGGGATATTAGGAAGAAAGGGGTATATTATGTTTTTGTTTTTTGAGTTGGATTGTTACTTTTAGAGATTTGATTTATAATTAATTAAAACAATATTGAAGAGTATTTTTGAAATTTTTGTTATTGGCATAATCTAAATTAGTGGAAAATGTTAAGAGTATGTGGGTTACTATTATCTATACATGTTTTATTTTTAAACAAAATGGTTGATTTTATATTAGAAAGTTGTTGCAGTCTTACTAGATACTCCACAATTTATAATCCAGGAAATGTCCAAAAAATTGCAAATTTACTATAAAGAAGACAATACTTTCCTTCGTAGAGGATATCCAAAATATTATGCTTGTATAAAGTCTGAAAAATACACCTAAAAAAGACCAACTTTATAAAACATGCGAAAATTTGAAATTATTTAAAGATATTCTTGCTATAAGCTTCCTCTTGTTCTGAGATGAGTTTTGAACATAGAGTCTCATTGTTCAAGAGGCAGTTGTAGATACTTAGGAAAACCTCCTCGAAGCTTTGAACATAAGTAAGAAAGGTGAAGGAGGCAAGGGCTTGAAAGGATAAAGAGTCGATATCAATCTTGATTGAGGTGCAACAAATCGAAGAAAAGAGATTAGACATGACATGATTTCGAGCGCAGAGGTTAGGGTTTTACAACAATAGGGTTTCTCAACACATCGTCATTGAGGATTCCTCCTATCTCCAATATGTTACCCCTCATTTCTATGGTTAACTAAAAAGATGATGTCTCAAGGCCCACAGGTTGAAGACATGGATTGCCAAGAGTCAGATGAGTAGACAGAGCCCCCTCTTCTTACCACACATCACCATTTATTGGCAGCAACAATGTCCACCACACCTGCTTGGCCCATAGAAGACATCAGGTCTTGCTCCATGAGGTAACAAGTCCGGTTTTGTGGTAAGTGTCATTTTAGTAATTGAAGCATTTGGACATGTTGCAAAGGGACCTTTCTTGATTTTGAAAACGTTTGCTTGGAAAGTATGCCTTTGGCCTCATTTCACCTTGGTGGTTGACATGTTTTTCTAGTAAGTGGGTCACCCTTAGGAAAATGGTTGCTACTAGGAGATCTCCTTGAAGGGTCATCGTACCACTCCCCCACATACTTATCATTTTCCACACTTCTTCCCTTTCGTTTTCTCACCTTTTGGGTTTTTAGGCATATTGACCCAAGAAGGGCTTGTACCTCATTTCATGGGAAGAAGAGGCTAAAGGCCCAGAGGCTTGTAGATGGAAAAAGATAAAAGCCATTAAATTATCCTCTAGATGCTCGCCCTAGGGTCTTGAAAACAATGAAATGCTTCTCCAAAAAATTCAAGGACTAGTAAAATAAAACACATAACTAATAAATGTTCCACTTGTTGAGGGAATGCATTTGTGGTGTCCTTTACTTTCCTCGCACATGACACTCAACGTGTTCCTAGCTTCAAGTGGCATTGCACTACTCTTTACTTTCCCTTTCATATAGTACTCAATGTTCGGACCTTAATCAATTAACGACAAATAAACGGCTTGGAAAAAGGTTGCATTGAAAACGATGATGCAATGCACCCTCTACAAAGGTACCCATAAATGAGACAATATGAGTCCTTGTATGTCAAGAAATCCCATGCCCAAAAGTCATACCCCCATCCACCTCATACTCTTTACATGAATTAGAGAGGGTGTTCTTGGGAAACACTCCTTCACTTGGGGATTTATCTACCCAATAGGATACCATAACAACCCTATGTCGAGTCGTTGATTTGTCATTATTTTGTCACCATTTTCATCATCTACAATTATCCTTTGATCCATTTATCTCTTACTTTCGCTCATTAATCATTCAAATTATCACATATTCTCATAAAATATCATTATACATCTCCTTGTACTTTAGTGGTTGATTAATGTTAATTTTCCTTCATTTTTAATAAATTAAAGAATATCATGCTTGACTTTTACTAATGACAATTACACACAAAATTTCCTGTAATAAAAGGAAAAATGACCTCCATGATTGGCATATGTGCGCACCTCCGGGGGAAAATTGGAAACATGGGATTTGTTTCTAGAATCCCCAATATGGATCTTTGCTATTTAGTTCGTACCCAGGTCCAACGTGGCAACCTCCATCTCGTGGTCAAAGTTTTGGTCAACATGACAACAGTTTCTAGGTAGCAAACTTTCGATGCAATTTATGAGGTGATGAAGATGAATCTCAAAATTCCTCGATAGGGGTTTTGTGCATAATGAGCCAAATCTAGCAATAAGTGAGAAATTCTCCAAAAAGGATATGATTTGGGAGATATAATTGTTTTTCTAAAAATGTAAAACCCAGATTTCCTGTAGTGACTTGTTATCAAATCCGAATTTGATTAAATTTGTTAAATTTGGATTGGGGGATCTGTTGTAATATGTCCCAATCATCTTTTTGTATGAACATAAGGCACAAGTCATGGTATGGGGATTATCTAGCATAATTAAGTGTTATGATAATTTAGAGAACTTTGTAATCTGTACTTTTGATAATTGTTAATATATGAAGGCATTTTCTCATTCATGGTGTTAAAGGCGTTTTAGATCTTCTGAGATTTTCTAAACAACACATCCTAGGAGGCCCCCCTGGTATGTGTTGTCTTTGTATTTGATTAGGTTTTCATTACATTCACTGTTCTTTGTTATCTCTGTTCTTTTCTGTAAATTCCCACAATAGAATCAATACTCTGTAATTTCCTGTAAGAATGCTTGTAATTGTTGACACCTATAGGAAACTTGCAACACACAAAAATTCTTGTAGATGGGTGTTATTGTAGGAAATATGTAAATATGAGATTTCTGAGTGTTAGTCATTAGAATTAAAACATATCTCTTTAGTGATTAATTTCTGAAGTGTTGGCCATTAAGAAGTAAAGTAGATTAGTTAAGGAGTGTGATAGTTTAGTTTACTTTCTTTTGAACAAGCATTTATTTCCAACATTCTTTTCCTTAAGTTTGAAATTAGAGAATAACTCATAACTTGAAAGTGACTCATTTTGACTCTACACTATTTAATTGAGACAAAGTACAAGTATAGGCCTACATCGAGTGTTTGAACCAATACTGGAGGCACTACCATCAAAGGTTAAAATTAGTCCCTTTAGTCGTGAGAACAACTTCTGTTCCCTGAGTGAAATCTGAAATACTYTGTTTTAGGTTTACATAGATTACTTTGCACAAGAATCTTGTGATCCCAGAGCTAATTTTGCACACATAATGCAGACAACTCATAATTTTACTTACCTCTGATTGTAGAAAATGTTTCAGAATTTAGGACACCACTAAAATACCTAACATTTTGGCACCGTTGCCAGGGACGTGTCAAGGAATTGGTTTTTGAAATCATAAGTTTAGTTTATCTTTCTTTCTTTGGTTTGCAATTAGATAAGACTAGTTAAGCTATGATCCTGCACATATTGTGCATGCATCTCGCAAGCTTATGAGCTCCGGGTTGACATTAAAATGTAGGGAAATTAAAAGCATATAATTTACCTGACACCCTCCCATACAAAATTTTGCAAGTTGTATAAGGTCTCTGAGCATTTTTTTATTTTGAAAAGGCAGGATTAATGCACATGTTTATTAAAGATGGCTTACTTGGCATGATGCATGTGACTTGTGGACCCTTGGAGGGCGTACTTGTTTGTCTTTGCAGGGCCTTGCTGGGTGAAAGCTTGTTCATGGAGGCACAAGGTTGCTTGGACCTTCATAGGGCCATGAAGCCCACAAGTTGGATGATGCGCCCCCTCTCATTGGACATTTGAGAGGATGAAAGTGTCCTTTGGAGGTACTTGGGTACCATGAGATGATCACTTTATGGCCCCTTGCACCTCAACATTGGCCTTTGGAGGCCTAAACGTCACCTTCTATGCCCTATACATCACATGGAGGCTAGGGTTTTGATGGGGTTTCATGGTTTGATGGTGATGTTGTAATATCCCCAAGGACGAGCCATGTTGTAATCATGTTTATGAATTGTAATCATGTTTATGAATTGTAAATCATGTTTTGTAGGCTGGTGAGCCAAGTATTGATAAGCTAGTAGGCTTATGTGTTTATTAGGCTGGAGAGCCTAAGTGTTAAAGGCCAGGAGCCTGTTTTTGTATATGTAATATGCAGAACATTAATAAAGATTAAACATCGCTGCGTACAGACCAACCACGAAGAAAGAGTGACGGGGAACTAAGATTCCACAGAGTGGGTAAGGGAAAAGGGGCTGAAAGGTTGGAAAGAGGGGATAAGTTTAGGGGCTTAAGTCCTTGAGAATAATGTTTTATTATTATTCTAAAGCTATGTGAAAAAACATGTTTTTTTTATCCTAAGTCCTGGGAGAGGCAACGCATGCAGCTCCAATGTGTGCAAAAGGGAACACATGGAGCTCCAAGAAGACAAGTGTTGACTTGGGCGCATGCGGTTAAAAGCTAAAGCATCAACTGAGTTTGGGGTTCCTCCTCCATTATGCCGTTGGCTGTCTGAAACCGTGAATTCCGTCCGATCTCTGCATACATACCCTCACGCAGCTCTGAAACCCGAAGCCTGTGATGTTTTCTTGAGAAGCCGATACACCCTCTGTCCGAACTGCTGAGTCTGTGTTCGACCTCTGCGTGGATTGCTTATCACGCATCATGAAACCGGTGTTACCTAAACCGTGCTGTGTCTTAGTGACCTGTTACCGTTTTTTCTGGACGTCCACACCCAATTTTCCTCTTGCTGCTGTCACCTGTGAGTTAACCAAAAGCTGTTGCTGTTGTTGTTATCCTAAACTTGCGGGAATTGAGTTGAAAGATGGTTGAAGAACCGAGTTGTCAGGCCCGTGGTAGAAGAGGCAGGTTGTCAGGCCCGTGAGCAACTCTCTCCAGGTGAGAGAGTCTGCTGGGAAGTGGTTTTCTCCCAAAGAGAGTCCAGCACCAGCTACGAAGCTCTGAGAATTCTTGATTCGGCATGTTGCCGAGACCCAGAGAGGGAGGTGAAGCACCGATGGAATGTTCTTGTGAAGGTGTATACTCCCAGGGGGAACATGCATTTGGGGAATGAGAGTCCGTGAGTAGTGGGCATAAGAAGGTTCCTGGAGAGAATCCTTCTGGTTGCTCTATGCAGTTTTCCTGTAACCTCAGCCTAGTCTAGGATTCCCTTGCTTTGGGTGGAGCTTGGTCCCAGCTCGGGGGTGACCCACCGCTGAGCGTGATGAGCAGTGTGGTCTAAGGATGGGAGGTTCGTGGAAGGTCTGCACGTGAGTGGTGGAATTACTACCATTTCAAAGATAAGTATATGCATGTGTTTAATTTCAATTAAAATGCATGTCTGTGACGCTTGCAATATTATCATGTATTCTGTTGCAATTATGAATTACTGTTAATTCCATTACTTATGTATGTTAGCAGTAATCTCGTGTTTACTCTGTTAAGTCCTTTAACTTTATTTAAATGCATACTATATAAGTATTATTCCGCGTAGTAGCATTGCCCGACAGTGGGGTTCATGGCCGGGGACGTTACATATGTGATGTGTTTTGATGGAGAGAGAGACACATGGCATGCACTAGAGCACTTGGTGGAAAGGTACATGGCCTTTGGAGGCCCAACGATTTTCACCAAGAGGCAAAGCGTCTCATTTTGGAGGCCTACGTCACCCTTCTAGGGCACGACGTCACCCCTAAAGGGGAAATTACTTTATGTATTTTGTATTTTAAAGTTGTAAAGGAAAATTTGTGAGGTCATCCTCCTCAAATTATAAAAGTGGACAAACTTATGTGTAAAAATTGTTTAGAGTGATCTCATATAAATAGAGATCACTCTCATATCATTTTATCATAACTCTCACTTGAGAATTACATATTACTCATTGGATGAAATTTTCGCCCTACTTGGGCAATTCGCTCTATCTCTCTCTTGATGCTTTCTGGATGCTTTACTTTTATATTGAAGGAAAAGGATAAGGCACTATCTCTTAATGCTTGTCTCTTTGCAATTGTGATGGGATATTCTTGATAAAGAAGGGTTTTGCACGTTATCTCTTGAAATTGGTAGGGAATTTTATGCATATTGTGTT
>ML842729.1:49029-76390 GCA_009831015.1 Picea engelmannii
CAAACAAATATCACATTGATAATTTGTTTTGTTCTAGGGCACACGTGAACCTTTCCTTATGATTATATTTAAATAAGATGTTAGAAAAAATAAACTAAATTTCAGAGTCTAGGGTTCTAGACTGTTGTTCCTGAGATTGTTCTAGGCTAGGGAACAATGTCAAGGTGTCTCAATACAACTTATAAAAAAATTTATAAAGATTTTGCCCAAAATTTTGATCTGAAATTTTAATAATTGATTACAAGAAATAAAAGAGGCTCGATTTCATTCATTAAGTTACTTCAAATTTAATAGCATGAAAAGCATAACTGAGATAAACAAAATTGAAACAAGAAGCAATGTATCTAGTAAAGACAAATGTTACTTCATTTTCATTAGAAGAAATAACAATTAATCTTATATGTGTTACGAAATTGCTTAAAACAAATAATTCATTTAAATAATAAAGGAAATTAAATCAAAATATAAGTTATATTTCACTTACAGTAAGACAAAGGAAGTATGTACTTAAATTGATTCCTTTGAATGGTTGTTGCAGTGGAGGTTGTACCAAATTACAACACTTATAACACAGATATTAATGGAAGAAAATGATTCATGAAAACAAATGACCACAAGAAACAGGAAACACATAAACTCAAGAGATGAAATCTAGGAATCTTTTTCTCTTCTAAGAATGATAGTCTTTATTAAAATCTCTTATTCTTCACGGGAAAAAAGTCCCTTTACAGTCATTTTGAATTGATATTTATACAGAGATATCACAACATAAATTGTTTTTCGATCCTATCTTTGGATTTTCAAATATGATGAGATCTTTGAATTCTTAAAATGGTTTGATTAGATTAGATAATCTATGGATTTCTTCAACTGTTGAAGCGAAACCCCCTCATTTTCTTGACTGGAAGCCCTAAATTAAACCCCACGATTATCGTGACACAACAACTGTTGGATCAGACCTGATATGCTATCGTGATCGTTGATTTCACTTCGGTATATCCCACATTGGTCGAGGAATTCATTTTACTTGGATTTATATAGCAAAGGTTATTCTCGTGTATTTGAATACGAGTGAACAAGCTCCAGAACTCCATGTGTGCAGAGTTACCTTTTAAGTTGCAGGACCATGCTTTATCGGATTGAGCTCGACGCACATTAACAACTTTATAAATTAACATGTTTCCCGGTGATCCGACATGACGTGGCAGTGTTGACGTTAGTCTGGTCCCACGAACACGTGGTAGGTGTTCATTGGCTTTGTTGTTGTTGATGTGTGTTGTGTTGGCAAGATGACATGGCAAGCCACGTGTTAATGCACGGCATCGGAACGTCGAGAGGTAAAAAACTTCCCAATCATCAAAATATCTCACGGTTCAGGATCCAATAGGATGTCAATGTTGACGTATCGCAGCATTGGGACATCAGTACGTTAAGCACTTCCCTATTTCAGAAACTCTCGCGATCTACGGTTTGCGATAATGAGAACTGTCAATCTGACGGTCTGATATCCACTGTTTGATCTCCACAAATAGACACAGTGATGTTATGTTGACATCATCTGGACACGTGGTTGCTCCATACTGGTCCACGATGGCACTTAGGTGGAAAAAGGACATGACACATGTCACCCATTTTCGGGGTGTTGACCTGTGTCTTTGGAGATTTCTAGGTGTACATGTGGCATTCACTGATTGGAGTTGAGTTGGAATGCTGACATGGGAGCTGACGTATTTCGTCATCTGGACATCAGGAGTTTATCATTTCCCAACACCGAAATATCCTAAGGTTTGTGGTCCGGTGGTCCGACATGACCTCACTATTGATGTCATTTGTTGGTCATGTTGATCCATGGCCGCCTCCTATTGGTACGTGTTGGTGTTGAGGTGGTAGATAACCCATCTATACAGTGGGTTCCACATACCCACGTGGAAGCTACTAGTTGGTCGTGTCAGTGCTCCACTGGAAAGTCACGTGGTATTGGGACTTTGTACTGTTAAGGCTTTACCATCCGGGAGTTCGGTGGTCTAACATGACATGGTGTCAGGACTTTGAACGAGACCTTTGGGACCCATGAACAGATAACGAATGGTGATCTGGGTAGGAGCGTGTGATTAAACCTACGTGTAAATTCATTATTAGTATAATATAAAACCTTAATTAAAACTTAATTGTAATATAAAACTAATACTACGATTATATTTCTATTATAATAATATTCTAGCTAAAATTAAACTATATAATTATATAAAAGGTAAAACTTAATAAAAAATAATACAAAACTTAATGCAAAATAAAATAGGAAAAATTAATCTAATAAATTAAAATCAAGTTAAAATATATACTAAGCAAAAATTAAGAAATAAGCCAATATAAGACTCAAAATTCTTCTTTTAATAAAAAATTTGAATTTTTATTTAAAATTTTAACCTATGTTACAACACAAACAACAAATGATTTTGATAGGAATATAAAAGTGATTACCTTACATGGCACAACCCTTCCTTTCTCAAGTAAATGGCTTAAGCGAAGGTCCTCAACCACCTCAAGCCGGAATGTACAAGACAAGAAGAATTGTTGGCTAACCTTATTCAGATGGCCATGAATTTGATAGCTTTCAACGCTCAATAACCTTTTGCGCCCAACAACTGCCAACCCCTTCTCCTCCTATTCAAAAAAATTCTTTGGCACCAACCTTGACTTTCTCTCCTTTGAAGCAAAGAACCTGCTCGTCCTTTCCTTAGAAATTACATGTATAACCTTTGCCTCTACCTCTACTACTCTATCGAATTTACAAATAAAACTACCTTAAGTTTTCCAGGCATCTTTCCATCTAGTGCCTTTACAATCTCTACAGTTGCATGATGAAGATATATTGTGGTATTATGATGTGATAGCTTAGTCTATGTTACAAAAGTATCAACAACTTCAAGGTGATAGTGCCCACAGGAAATACACAGGATGCCTACAAAAACATCTAGGTATTGACACCCATCTTCGTCAAACAAGTATAGATAGTAAATTAAGAGCACAACATTTGAAGGAGTACAAATGAAGCTCCTGTTGAAGAAGTTTTTCTAAGTTCTGAGTCATCTACACCATGGTGACTACACTAAATAATATCCCATGCAGTGTGTTATCACACATATTGTATCTTGGGAAAAGCCCAACCCAAACCACAAAGGTGTGACAACTATGGGAGTATTTACCCATTGTCACCTTAGATAAACACTCCCCTCACTTTAGTGATGATGAAGTTACCACAAGGGGGAAATCTTAGGTGACCCTAGGGAGATTGAGATAGAAAGTGATAAGATATGAGAGATGCCCCTATAGGTCAAGGTAAAATGTGGAGATGAAGCTTGGGAAAGAGTCTCATGAGAGGGTAATTGGTTGCCTAAGATTATGTACATGCAAAACAATGTTAGTCATGCCCAAAACAAGACAATAGATTATAATAGAAGCCTCAATCAATAGGGATACAACAAGTTATCTTCTTGTTCCAAATTGAAGTAGTATGGAAATATATATATCAACAACAAATGATAAGAAGAGATGAAAATTTAACCACCAAAATCAAGTGCAAGATGTTGGAAACAAAGCTAGCAATGACTAGTTAAAATTCCAATGATTAAAACAAGAATTTGATGGTGTTTAGAGAGTTGTTGATTAGTTTTATCAGCAAGATTTATAACATCCTTATGTTTGTAGCAAACAATTTCTATAGAAGCAAATTATAGCCACCAAAATTGACAAGCAATCCACCCCAAAGATAACTAACAACTAGTAGATTAATTATAGCAGCTTGCAAGCAAATTTTAGTGGTAGAATAGTGAGGAAACCAACAGATAAATATGAGTTTGCAGCAGCCCTATTGGCTGTAGCATAAATTTATAACAGCAAAGAGAATCACTTGGACAATCAAGAAGCCCCTAGGGCATAAGATAGCTTGTAGCATATAGAATTAGATCCAACTTAAACAATTGTAATATCTCAAAAATCCACGTATATCAATGCATGAATATACAATCTCCAATGCATGTATATTAGTGCCTTATCAAATGGGTTATGGAGTCTCTTGTGTATGATCTAGGGTGTATTACTTCGCTAGAGTGTAATCCTTTTTACTCCCTAGATAAAACTAACCTTAGCAAGGTAAATCTACAAGGGTGTACTCCCTTTTACTCCTTGTAGCAACCTTTGCAAAATATCTTTTTCAATAACAATAAGGATAGATCTTGATGGAGGGTGTATTCTCTTATAATCCTCCAAAGATTTAGACAAATTAACCTTGAAACAAAAAGAAAAACACAATATGCATAAAATTCCCTACCAATTTCAAGAGATAACGTGCAAAACCCTTCTTTATCAAGAATATCCCATCACAATTGCAAAGAGACAAGCATTAAGAGATAGTGCCTTATCCTTTTCCTTCAATATAAAAGTAAAGCATCCAGAAAGCATCAAGAGAGAGATAGAGCGAATTGCCCAAGTAGGGCGAAAATTTCATCCAATGAGTAATATGTAATTCTCAAGTGAGAGTTATGATAAAATGATATGAGAGTGATCTCTATTTATATGAGATCACTCTAAACAATTTTTACACATAAGTTTGTCCACTTTTATAATTTGAGGAGGATGACCTCACAAATTTTCCTTTACAACTTTAAAATACAAAATACATAAAGTAATTTCCCCTTTAGGGGTGACGTCGTGCCCTAGAAGGGTGACGTAGGCCTCCAAAATGAGACGCTTTGCCTCTTGGTGAAAATCGTTGGGCCTCCAAAGGCCATGTACCTTTCCACCAAGTGCTCTAGTGCATGCCATGTGTCTCTCTCTCCATCAAAACACATCACATATGTAACGTCCCCGGCCATGAACCCCACTGTCGGGCAATGCTACTACGCGGAATAATACTTATATAGTATGCATTTAAATAAAGTTAAAGGACTTAACAGAGTAAACACGAGATTACTGCTAACATACATAAGTAATGGAATTAACAGTAATTCATAATTGCAACAGAATACATGATAATATTGCAAGCGTCACAGACATGCATTTTAATTGAAATTAAACACATGCATATACTTATCTTTGAAATGGTAGTAATTCCACCACTCACGTGCAGACCTTCCACGAACCTCCCATCCTTAGACCACACTGCTCATCACGCTCAGCGGTGGGTCACCCCCGAGCTGGGACCAAGCTCCACCCAAAGCAAGGGAATCCTAGACTAGGCTGAGGTTACAGGAAAACTGCATAGAGCAACCAGAAGGATTCTCTCCAGGAACCTTCTTATGCCCACTACTCACGGACTCTCATTCCCCAAATGCATGTTCCCCCTGGGAGTATACACCTTCACAAGAACATTCCATCGGTGCTTCACCTCCCTCTCTGGGTCTCGGCAACATGCCGAATCAAGAATTCTCAGAGCTTCGTAGCTGGTGCTGGACTCTCTTTGGGAGAAAACCACTTCCCAGCAGACTCTCTCACCTGGAGAGAGTTGCTCACGGGCCTGACAACCTGCCTCTTCTACCACGGGCCTGACAACTCGGTTCTTCAACCATCTTTCAACTCAATTCCCGCAAGTTTAGGATAACAACAACAGCAACAGCTTTTGGTTAACTCACAGGTGACAGCAGCAAGAGGAAAATTGGGTGTGGACGTCCAGAAAAAACGGTAACAGGTCACTAAGACACAGCACGGTTTAGGTAACACCGGTTTCATGATGCGTGATAAGCAATCCACGCAGAGGTCGAACACAGACTCAGCAGTTCGGACAGAGGGTGTATCGGCTTCTCAAGAAAACATCACAGGCTTCGGGTTTCAGAGCTGCGTGAGGGTATGTATGCAGAGATCGGACGGAATTCACGGTTTCAGACAGCCAACGGCATAATGGAGGAGGAACCCCAAACTCAGTTGATGCTTTAGCTTTTAACCGCATGCGCCCAAGTCAACACTTGTCTTCTTGGAGCTCCATGTGTTCCCTTTTGCACACATTGGAGCTGCATGCGTTGCCTCTCCCAGGACTTAGGATAAAAAAAACATGTTTTTTCACATAGCTTTAGAATAATAATAAAACATTATTCTCAAGGACTTAAGCCCCTAAACTTATCCCCTCTTTCCAACCTTTCAGCCCCTTTTCCCTTACCCACTCTGTGGAATCTTAGTTCCCCGTCACTCTTTCTTCGTGGTTGGTCTGTACGCAGCGATGTTTAATCTTTATTAATGTTCTGCATATTACATATACAAAAACAGGCTCCTGGCCTTTAACACTTAGGCTCTCCAGCCTAATAAACACATAAGCCTACTAGCTTATCAATACTTGGCTCACCAGCCTACAAAACATGATTTACAATTCATAAACATGATTACAATTCATAAACATGATTACAACATGGCTCGTCCTTGGGGATATTACAACATCACCATCAAACCATGAAACCCCATCAAAACCCTAGCCTCCATGTGATGTATAGGGCATAGAAGGTGACGTTTAGGCCTCCAAAGGCCAATGTTGAGGTGCAAGGGGCCATAAAGTGATCATCTCATGGTACCCAAGTACCTCCAAAGGACACTTTCATCCTCTCAAATGTCCAATGAGAGGGGGCGCATCATCCAACTTGTGGGCTTCATGGCCCTATGAAGGTCCAAGCAACCTTGTGCCTCCATGAACAAGCTTTCACCCAGCAAGGCCCTGCAAAGACAAACAAGTACGCCCTCCAAGGGTCCACAAGTCACATGCATCATGCCAAGTAAGCCATCTTTAATAAACATGTGCATTAATCCTGCCTTTTCAAAATAAAAAAATGCTCAGAGACCTTATACAACTTGCAAAATTTTGTATGGGAGGGTGTCAGGTAAATTATATGCTTTTAATTTCCCTACATTTTAATGTCAACCCGGAGCTCATAAGCTTGCGAGATGCATGCACAATATGTGCAGGATCATAGCTTAACTAGTCTTATCTAATTGCAAACCAAAGAAAGAAAGATAAACTAAACTTATGATTTCAAAAACCAATTCCTTGACACGTCCCTGGCAACGGTGCCAAAATGTTAGGTATTTTAGTGGTGTCCTAAATTCTGAAACATTTTCTACAATCAGAGGTAAGTAAAATTATGAGTTGTCTGCATTATGTGTGCAAAATTAGCTCTGGGATCACAAGATTCTTGTGCAAAGTAATCTATGTAAACCTAAAACAAAGTATTTCAGATTTCACTCAGGGAACAGAAGTTGTTCTCACGACTAAAGGGACTAATTTTAACCTTTGATGGTAGTGCCTCCAGTATTGGTTCAAACACTCGATGTAGGCCTATACTTGTACTTTGTCTCAATTAAATAGTGTAGAGTCAAAATGAGTCACTTTCAAGTTATGAGTTATTCTCTAATTTCAAACTTAAGGAAAAGAATGTTGGAAATAAATGCTTGTTCAAAAGAAAGTAAACTAAACTATCACACTCCTTAACTAATCTACTTTACTTCTTAATGGCCAACACTTCAGAAATTAATCACTAAAGAGATATGTTTTAATTCTAATGACTAACACTCAGAAATCTCATATTTACATATTTCCTACAATAACACCCATCTACAAGAATTTTTGTGTGTTGCAAGTTTCCTATAGGTGTCAACAATTACAAGCATTCTTACAGGAAATTACAGAGTATTGATTCTATTGTGGGAATTTACAGAAAAGAACAGAGATAACAAAGAACAGTGAATGTAATGAAAACCTAATCAAATACAAAGACAACACATACCAGGGGGGCCTCCTAGGATGTGTTGTTTAGAAAATCTCAGAAGATCTAAAACGCCTTTAACACCATGAATGAGAAAATGCCTTCATATATTAACAATTATCAAAAGTACAGATTACAAAGTTCTCTAAATTATCATAACACTTAATTATGCTAGATAATCCCCATACCATGACTTGTGCCTTATGTTCATACAAAAAGATGATTGGGACATATTACAACAGATCCCCCAATCCAAATTTAACAAATTTAATCAAATTCGGATTTGATAACAAGTCACTACAGGAAATCTGGGTTTTACATTTTTAGAAAAACAATTATATCTCCCAAATCATATCCTTTTTGGAGAATTTCTCACTTATTGCTAGATTTGGCTCATTATGCACAAAACCCCTATCGAGGAATTTTGAGATTCATCTTCATCACCTCATAAATTGCATCGAAAGTTTGCTACCTAGAAACTGTTGTCATGTTGACCAAAACTTTGACCACGAGATGGAGGTTGCCACGTTGGACCTGGGTACGAACTAAATAGCAAAGATCCATATTGGGGATTCTAGAAACAAATCCCATGTTTCCAATTTTCCCCCGGAGGTGCGCACATATGCCAATCATGGAGGTCATTTTTCCTTTTATTACAGGAAATTTTGTGTGTAATTGTCATTAGTAAAAGTCAAGCATGATATTCTTTAATTTATTAAAAATGAAGGAAAATTAACATTAATCAACCACTAAAGTACAAGGAGATGTATAATGATATTTTATGAGAATATGTGATAATTTGAATGATTAATGAGCGAAAGTAAGAGATAAATGGATCAAAGGATAATTGTAGATGATGAAAATGGTGACAAAATAATGACAAATCAACGACTCGACATAGGGTTGTTATGGTATCCTATTGGGTAGATAAATCCCCAAGTGAAGGAGTGTTTCCCAAGAACACCCTCTCTAATTCATGTAAAGAGTATGAGGTGGATGGGGGTATGACTTTTGGGCATGGGATTTCTTGACATACAAGGACTCATATTGTCTCATTTATGGGTACCTTTGTAGAGGGTGCATTGCATCATCGTTTTCAATGCAACCTTTTTCCAAGCCGTTTATTTGTCGTTAATTGATTAAGGTCCGAACATTGAGTACTATATGAAAGGGAAAGTAAAGAGTAGTGCAATGCCACTTGAAGCTAGGAACACGTTGAGTGTCATGTGCGAGGAAAGTAAAGGACACCACAAATGCATTCCCTCAACAAGTGGAACATTTATTAGTTATGTGTTTTATTTTACTAGTCCTTGAATTTTTTGGAGAAGCATTTCATTGTTTTCAAGACCCTAGGGCGAGCATCTAGAGGATAATTTAATGGCTTTTATCTTTTTCCATCTACAAGCCTCTGGGCCTTTAGCCTCTTCTTCCCATGAAATGAGGTACAAGCCCTTCTTGGGTCAATATGCCTAAAAACCCAAAAGGTGAGAAAACGAAAGGGAAGAAGTGTGGAAAATGATAAGTATGTGGGGGAGTGGTACGATGACCCTTCAAGGAGATCTCCTAGTAGCAACCATTTTCCTAAGGGTGACCCACTTACTAGAAAAACATGTCAACCACCAAGGTGAAATGAGGCCAAAGGCATACTTTCCAAGCAAACGTTTTCAAAATCAAGAAAGGTCCCTTTGCAACATGTCCAAATGCTTCAATTACTAAAATGACACTTACCACAAAACCGGACTTGTTACCTCATGGAGCAAGACCTGATGTCTTCTATGGGCCAAGCAGGTGTGGTGGACATTGTTGCTGCCAATAAATGGTGATGTGTGGTAAGAAGAGGGGGCTCTGTCTACTCATCTGACTCTTGGCAATCCATGTCTTCAACCTGTGGGCCTTGAGACATCATCTTTTTAGTTAACCATAGAAATGAGGGGTAACATATTGGAGATAGGAGGAATCCTCAATGACGATGTGTTGAGAAACCCTATTGTTGTAAAACCCTAACCTCTGCGCTCGAAATCATGTCATGTCTAATCTCTTTTCTTCGATTTGTTGCACCTCAATCAAGATTGATATCGACTCTTTATCCTTTCAAGCCCTTGCCTCCTTCACCTTTCTTACTTATGTTCAAAGCTTCGAGGAGGTTTTCCTAAGTATCTACAACTGCCTCTTGAACAATGAGACTCTATGTTCAAAACTCATCTCAGAACAAGAGGAAGCTTATAGCAAGAATATCTTTAAATAATTTCAAATTTTCGCATGTTTTATAAAGTTGGTCTTTTTTAGGTGTATTTTTCAGACTTTATACAAGCATAATATTTTGGATATCCTCTACGAAGGAAAGTATTGTCTTCTTTATAGTAAATTTGCAATTTTTTGGACATTTCCTGGATTATAAATTGTGGAGTATCTAGTAAGACTGCAACAACTTTCTAATATAAAATCAACCATTTTGTTTAAAAATAAAACATGTATAGATAATAGTAACCCACATACTCTTAACATTTTCCACTAATTTAGATTATGCCAATAACAAAAATTTCAAAAATACTCTTCAATATTGTTTTAATTAATTATAAATCAAATCTCTAAAAGTAACAATCCAACTCAAAAAACAAAAACATAATATACCCCTTTCTTCCTAATATCCCGTAAAACTATGAAATAATATTTAATACATGATATTAAAAAAATGTTTAAAAAAATGTTTTTTAGTATCTTATAAGCATATAGAAATAAACACAATATTCTTGTCAAACCATGAAATATTATTTAATACATGATATTTTAAAAAAAATTATTTTAGTATGTTATAAGAATATAGAAATAAAGACAGTATTCTTTGTTTTGTTGTTGTTATTTTTATAAAAAAGTTAAAATCAAATCAATCTTTTATATATTCAATAATTTGTTATGATAAAGAATATCAGTTTTATATTATTGTTTGTATTTTTCCACAAAACATAAAAATTAAATAATTTTATTTAATTTTGTTTTTTTCAAAAGTTTCAAATATTCTATTATATTATATGATAACTAAAATAATTTATTAATATTTAAATTCTAAATATTTAATTTCAAAAAAATAAAAACATTAAACCCATAATCTTCCAAATTTTATATATATAACCACTTAAACTAATTTTTAAAACTATTTATGTTTTCTATTCAATTAACAATACTTTTTTATAATAAAAATATTAAAATTTAATAAAACCCTCTATATTTATTTTTCCTACTTTCTATTCACTTGCTTTCTTTCATTTATGTCCTATCATTACCTACACAACTTTCCAAAGACTTTCGCACTCCATTATCTTTTACAAAAGGTTCTTTATGTGCAACGAATCCATATAAAACTCCACAGAATATACAAGCTGTATCACTTGAAAAAAAGCAAATAAGAACCCAACTATATGCCAAGATCATGATTTAAAATCATCCCTTTGCAAAATAACCCTTTAAAAAATGCATGAAAAGTGAAAGTGAACCAACTCTATAAAAATGAATGAAACAACACACTGATAAAGGCATTGACCTTAGGAGAGAGAATATGAATGTGCACTGTTGTTGATTAATTTGGAATGTAGTATGTAGGTCCATCATTGGCCAACTAATCCACTAGTGACATTGACCTGAGATGCCTTTGAACTTGTGCAGGTCTGAAACTGCCTCTAATAATGTTCATGAAACGACAAATACCAAATGGCACCCTGTGCTCATTGAATAATGGGATGCTGTTGTCTCCTTCCCCTCCAGCAAGACAACACCCATTAGAGTAACCCAAGGTGCTAGGTTTTTACCTTATTTAGAATGAAAAGGAAATACCCATTACAGTAACCCAAGGTGCTAGGTTTTGACCCTATTTAAAATGAAAAGGAAACGGACTTATTCTGGACTTATATGAATAAGTTGATTTGAAAGATTAACATTTTTCAATTTAAATATTGGGTGATTTATGCACATTTCTCATAAGTAATTTTATTACCATTGTAAATATAAGTAAATATAAGGGTGCCTAACAAATATGAAAGTTACCAATTCAAAATTGTGAAAATGATTGATTCCAAGTTATTGTTATTGATAAATAATATCATATTAAAACAATATATATAAAAATATCAAATTATATATATATATATATATATATATATATATAAATGATTTAATAAAGAAAAAATAGACATATATAGAGTATAGCACATAAATGGAAGAAACTTTAAAATAAGGACACAGACATCATATAATATAATAAGCAAGCAAGCATCCAAGTAATGTCCAATCAAAATGACAAGTAAGCATCTAAGTAGTAAAGTAAAAAGATATGAAGTAATGTCCAATCAAAAAGACAAGCATGCATCCAACTAGTGAAGCAAAAAATAGATGATATATGCCATGTGTTAAGTAGGCATCCAAGTAATGTCAAATCGAAGACAAGTAGCATCCAATTAGTGAAACAAAAAACAGATGATATATTCCATGTGATTGTGCTTTTTCACTCTGCTCTCATCGTAATGTCAAATCAAAGAGACAAGCATTCAACTAGTGAAACAAAAAACAAATGACATATGCCATGTGATTGTGCTTCATCACCCTACTGTTACTTGTTTCATATAGTAGACACTCGTTGTTTCATGTGTGTGAACTGTTGCAAGGCATAGATTTCTCCATACACTCTGCCCTGACAAGCCTGCTTCTTGTGTGTAATGAGAACCTTTCACACTTGATTTCGAGGTAACAAAACTGAGGGTTTAGATGTAACTCCATGATTGTTAGGAACACATGTTCTCCACGACTTGGGAGATCTGAACTAGCCACTTACAAATATTTGATTTCCACGATTACTAAGCATCCCTGTTCTCATGGGAGATCTACACTGGCCACTCACGAATATTTGATTGTTACTGTCTAATGTATGCGTTCTTAGTGGTCCCCGGTTTCATTAGTGGATAAGGAGATAGTAGCTATACAATAAACAGTTACCATAAAGTTTTATGTTTCCCCTGATCTATTGCTCTAAACTATTTTTCATCAGTGCATTTTAAGAGGCATTCATCAAAAAAATTGCCATGGTGACACTTGCATGAGTTCTACTGATCTCTTGATTCATTGTTATAAATTAATATTCATCGATGCATTTTTAGTGGCACTTACCATTCTTTTTGCCATAGAATATGTACTTAAGTTGCAGGATGGGCTTTGGAATTAGGAACTTTTCAGTAATGTTTTATGTCCAAACAGTCGCAAAGATGGACAAATTGAGCTTCATTCTCAAGTTTCAGAAGTTTTGGATTCATGTTCTATAATCTTGTACAGATCAAAAACTGTTCGTTCTAGTATATATTCCAAAGGTCAGTTACAATTGAGTTACCATAAATGTACAGATCAGTACAATCAAATTCTTTTGGCCACTGGAATCAATGTTTTTACATGCATATTTTGAGCAATTTGTGCTCAATTTCCTAACCACGTGAAGAGAAGAACATCAGAATTGTAAACTTAGACCAAAAACTTTATGTGAAACACAATTTAGAATCCTGGTGCATTTAAATCCACTGATATCAAGCTAATCCTTGTTTGTTAAAAACGCACTCTTACAATACTTTCTGAAGTAATCATGAATTTACATGCAACAGAAAAGAAAAGGCTGTGCTTATTTGGTTCAAGACTAGCAATTATGTGTGTATGAAATCACCAAGTCATGCAAATTCCTCATTTGAAAATTATGCTCGACCTCCACCATGCATGCCCCATTTTTCTGGATTCCTCCTAACGTTCACCCCTCAGTCCATAACCCTCCCTTTTAACAGTTTATTTCTTCAATATCATATTTCTGCCACCAGGGTATTTTCTCATGACCTTGAATCGAGTCTCTACACAAACTACTAAATTATCAATACATTTCACGTCTCAAAATGCATGATGTGTAAAAGCAGGTCCTTCGTACCCTGGATGAATTACATGAACATTTGAAATTTGAGGCAGTTATTTCAGAAACGGCGCCTTTTGTTTCTAATAAGCTACTGCTAAACATTTTCTTGAACAAACATTCTGAAGACTGAAATTAAAGTTCCATTTCACAGGTTTAGATACGTTCCTAAGAATGAAAATTCAACATTTCCACCAATAATGCTCTTTAATAGAGAGGTTGGAATTTTCCTGTGTCCTAATCACTAGCCGATAATGAGCACATCAAGTAAATACTCAAAAAGCAAATAATTTAAAAACTATTCAATTCCCATGAATTTTCTAATTGGGATGCAAACGAGACTGCTGCTGCATACTAGTAAAAAGGAATGTGAATTCTTGTTCAGCACTCCAAATAACTAATACATAGAGATCAAAATTTTAGTGCTTCGAGGTTTCAAGGAAAAATGTGAGTAACAAAATGTAGATGAAAAAAATACCTTGCAGTATCTTTTAAAATGCAACACTAACCTTTGACAGACCTAGTAAGTTCATTGTCTAGTTGCAGCTATAACTAAAATAAAAACAATATAAGCTACTTTGCATATTCAACTTATTTAACCTTGGCTTTGTCAAACATTTCTTCCCCCAGCTAAGGGAAGCCCTGTCTTACTGGCTCGCTTTGTCTCTAGGTTGTGCCATAGTGGCAATGCTTCATACCAAAAGTTTATTTTATAGATGCCAGGAATAAATTCGATATTCTAAAACACTTCCAATAAATAATGGATGTGACTCACGCTTTTCAACACCTTGTACAAAGAAATAAACAATATCCAACTGCAGCAACTGTGGCCTCAGATGGGCCTTATTTAGTCAGAGGATAAAAGAATGAATGTGACTCGTGAATGGGGAACGGCATCTCAAACTTTCATATATCTGCTTTCTACAGATTGGGATTTGCTTATGTACAATAAAAGAATGTAGAATTCAATAACAGAGAATCTAACATTTAATAGCATTTCCAGAATAGATGCTTAAGCACAGCTTTCCTAAGGGCATGCTTTGGAAGTTGGAACTAAACTGTTTCAAGAGAAAGAAGGCATTCTCTTTAATTTGTATTCGCATGAAGTTCTGAAGTTCTTTGAGATGGTTCCCTCCATGCTGGGGGAGGTAGAGGCATGGCTGGATCGCTGACCTGATGAGATGGCCTTGCTTCAGGCACTGGGAAAGATCTTGAAGGCAAAAGGGACCGTGAAATAACATCTTGAGGTACAGGACAGATTGACTGCGAACGCATCAGCATGTCTACCATTGTGGGTGTTTGGTAGCTGCCATAGACCAAACTTACACTGTCACTAGAATCTCCCCGTGTTGTAGCCCTCTGCCAAGAATGAGAGCTTAACCCAGAAAGAGCATATGCACGGCCTGAGGTCTCATACAACTGCCTGCTTGCCATTCTATCTTGGATCTGTTTCAACTCGGCCTCGAGGGAACTGCAGAGCTGGTCCCCAGCCTGAGCAGCTGGGGATGCCTGCAAAGCCCTTCTCCTAATCCCCAATACAAGCTGGGCACCTGTCAAATCACCCCTGTCTGCCAGTGCTCTAGCCTCTGCTATGGTTTCTGCAGTGCATAATCTGTTTCTTTGCCTGTCAACCTCAAGACAGATAACCTGTTCATTGCTGCTAACATACTCAGGACGTTGAAGTGAGAGTTCCATCACTGGTGTCTGAATAGTTTCTTGCGAAACAGGATCCCTGTAAGAACAAATAACATTTAACATTTTCATTTCATTAACACTGGTGCTATCTGCAGGTTTTTTAAATGCAGGAAGCTTAACATGAACCAAGAAGTCCCTCTCCTCCTCTGCATACAAGTCTCCAATCTTTACCAATCCCTTCTGCCCATCGTCTAGAATATTGCCTACATAACTGCCTGCTTGTATGGCACTCAATTGCACTCCTGAACTTGCACATGTGACAATAACCTGCATATCCTGAATCACCACACTGAGCAAACCACCAATGCACTGTGCAAAAGCATCTTGAATGATACTTTCTGTCTCAATGAAGGAAAAGGTGCCACCAGAAGTCTCTGATATGGAGTGCATGGATGCTGAATCATGATCAGTCCCAAATCCAAAAGTGTGCACAGGGATCTGCATGTTACCCTGCTCCGCAGGTTGCCTTATTGATCCTGGCAACAAGCACTGATAATCCAAAACCCTCCTAGAATTTGACACAATGGGGACCTGCCTGCGGTTTCCCACATTGTATGTGTCCTGCCCATCCGAGAGTAAAATGATACTACAGACAGGGTTCTGCTCACGCCGGTCTTCCAGCACTTTGGCACCTTTTTTCAATCCTTCAGCAATGTTGGTTCCACCAGTAGACACTAAGCCATTCACTGCTTGCAAAGCAAACTGCCGACCCCCCTCAGACATACGTCGTAGAGGAAACAAACGTCTAGCAGTTGATGAGAAGGCAATGACTGAAAGGCGGTCCATGGGGCCAAGATTATGAATCACAAAGCCCATGGCACGCTTCAATAGTGCCAGTTTTGTGCCTGCCATGCTCCCACTGACATCAAGAACAGTTACAAGATCAATGGGGGCTCGCTCTCTGGGCATATCAGGGGTTTGGGATGGATTTCCAGTATTCCAAGTTCTTTGGCTTTGCTGATGTTTTGCGCTAGAGCATGGAGCTTTCAGATTGACCAAGACAGTGAACTTCTCACGAAACTCCAAGCATGGAATTGCAGAAAACTCAGGAAACATTTTTAACTGCACAGATGTACTATCAACTTCTCTGCCTTGATGCCCTCCACTTCCTTGTGCCAATTTTCCTCTCGAAACTGTAGCCTGTGAATTTCCTGCTGCTGTCTCAACTTCAACCAAAGTAGGTTCATTTCCATTTTCTTCCCCTGACCTGTTTTCTCCACTTGACCGATGCTCCAATGGCTCATCATCAGCAAAAACAGAAGGCTCTGTAACACGTCTTGCAGCTTCAGGATGTGGGGGACGAGAAGCTGGCAAACGGGGTAAAATCGTCGTCCAGCCATCTTGCTGTTGTGGCCAATCCAAGGGACTTATTCGTGCTCTGCAACGCAGTGGTTCTGAAAGAGGCCCTTGTAAGGGAACTTCTTTCCACTTGGCTCGACAAACTGGACATACCCTATTTCCATGCTTCACATTGGAAGCAATGCAAGCAAAGTGGAAAGTGTGGGAACACTCTGCAGTAAATAAGGCATGGCCATGGCCTGGTTTCATTGCATCAAGACATATTGCACATGTTCTCTGCATCATAAAATGTGTGAATTAGAGAGCCTGATCTATATACACAGAACCATAGGTTAAAGATTTCTTCGAAACACCCCATAACGACAGTAGGAAAGTTCATCCAAAAAGATAAAAATTCAGAATTTCATGTTTGTTTTTGCTGAGAAATTAACCACTCCAAATTTTTGGAGAGAACAACTGATAAGGTGTGGCAACCAAAAGGAATTGCCTATAAGATAAATATGACTACCTTTTTGTCAAAGGAGATTTCGTTCAAATAGAATGGGTTTCCTAAACAGCAATATGCCAAATTTCAATATCTGTTTCCTTTTCTTTTCTTCCAGTTTCAAAGCAGTCTTGACCATCCATTAAAACTGACAGCAGAGAAGAAAACAACAGCAACAAATGAAAAGGCTTGGTATAGTCGGATGTGAGCACTTATGAAGATCTATATGTTCAGATTCTAACCTTTTCTCCATGTTTTTTCCAGAAATTGAAAAAACAATGAATTTTAATTCTTTGTTGTCCAGGTGAATTTTTAATTTTCAAATATTGGATAATATTACTCTGTATTTTGTTGACGGGGGCAGGGGGGCTAAGATGTCATGCAGATAAGACGTTAGCAATTCTAATTTGTGGGAAAAAGGACTAGCGTACAATACTAAAAACGGAATCCAAAAGGCTGCCAAACAATTAGGCTTTCCACACATTCTAAACATATTCAAGTCTACCTCTTCAGCATACATAGATTGTTCCCTTGTTATTCCGTGGAAACATTTCCATGAAGCAAATAAAATAAAGAATTTTGATATACGAAGGCTGCTCCTTCAGATAAGAGGAGTAGCATACATTTTTTGAATCATAGACCTACGAGCAGCACCTGTTAGAAGTTTTCATTTCCAATCACAGTTTTCCAAAACCCAACCAAAATGAGGAAAATCAGAGGAAAGAAAAGGAATTTCTGAATAACCCAGTGGCACAAAAGGTCCATAGTAAAACAAAGAAGATCAAAATCAAAATAATTTCTCAATGATCAGATCAAATTAAGTGGATTGACTAAATGAGATCTTAAACAAAGCAATTACTCGTCAATCCAATTAAACTGATAGAGGTGCAGGTGGTTAAAGCCTAAAGGTAGCAGATAAAGAGGGAAACACGCAATATGCTGCAGATAAAGAGGGAAACACGCAATATGTTGCAGATAAAGAGGGAAACACGCATTATGCTGCAAAGTTGATTTGCCAAAAAGTGATATTATACATTGTATGTTTTTCAAGCCAAAAAAGAAATAAATATAAATGAACAAACAACAGGACCAGATCTAATCCTAAAAAAAAGCAAAACATCTAAAACAAAGGAATTGCACAATGGCCTAGTCCAAGGAACAAGGGTTTTCCACAGACCAATCCAAGGCAAGTGAGATCTTTCAAGAAGCTAATGAAGTAAGAGCAGAAATTTAACTATAAACCAGAAAAGAAAAAAGAAAACGAAACTCGGAGGCAAAGCAATTTCTTAAAAGAGCATTCTTATACTCAACGATCCAATTGAGAAATAACAGTCCTCAGTAAACAATTTGGGGCTATAAGGACATTTCCCAACAAAAAATGGGAAAAGAACGTTGAGGATACTAAATTTTTCAGAGGCCCGAATCAATAGAGGTACGCATCTCCGTACTCAAATGTAAAAAATAAAGTTTCTCAGTCGCTCAACTCAGAAAATAAGATTATCCAGATACCCAACCACAGAAAAAGGAAAATAAAATTTCCTAGCTGCCCAATTCAGAAAATAAGATTATCCAGATATCTAAACAACGAGAAGGGAAATCAAGATTCTCAATAACCCAATCCAGAAAACAAGATTCTTCAATGACCCTTTCAAAGTTAAAATTTATTTATTGCATGGCACCACTAGGTGCAATTGCAAGAGTATGGATAACTTAGCATCACAAGATGTCGTTACAACAGTAACCACAAGGCGCCCAGACACGGGATTTTCCAATGACCAAATCGGAAAGATTATGATCTCGGCCACACAAACAAAGCAAATCAAGGTTTCTCCCTTACAGAATGCAGAAAACGCACTACACAAGCTACCCAGTCCAGAGGAACAAAATATATCAGCTACCCAAACGAGAAACACAAAGCTTCTCCATGAAACAACTTAAGAAAACAAGATTGCTCGAGGGCCCGACGACAAAAAGCTAGATTTTCACAAATATCAAAACAAACTTTAGAACCTTTACCTTTGTGCTTGTAAAGGCAAGTCCACACCAGAAGACCAAAATAACACAAATAAAAATCTGAGGCAGCCAGATCTGCATATGTGGAAGAGAGAGAGAATTAAAGCAGGAGAATATCAAAACAATAAACCTACCCTGGAGGTCCTGCTGCCTGTTCTTATAAAGCCCAGAGGCGAATGAGACCTTGAAGGAGTCAGAGGCGCAGAATGAGAGAACCTGATTGCACCTACATCTGCTGAAGCCATTGAACTCACAGAACTATTGCTCTCACGAGGCATGACAGCATCACCCTTGTCATCATCTGTTGGAGGCTCTGATGTACACAGATGCAATGTCAGGGCATTCTTTGCCTTTCTCCACTTACTGCTCATCACTGTAAACCCAAATGATACTCAGAAAAAAGACTCTGTATCCAATGAATTTCCACAGAAATAAACCGTCAATGAATTTTCACAGAAAAAACCGTGTATACCCAATATTTTTTTCAACAATATAATGGATATTGGCAGAAACACAAACTGCACAATTCAATGATTTATCTTCACTGCATAGATATCAGATATACCGAATGGGTTTTCTTGTATATATCCTCAGAAAAACCCTAATGATGTTGCAGACAATAATGAAGTGAAGTGGGTCTTCTTCTTTAGTTATAGGCCATCAAAGAGCCCATGCATTGCAATGACCCCATTCATGCTGTCATAGGGCCGGCGTTGTTAACTCTCTTGTATTTTGGTTGCCCAGTCAATGAGATATCTTGCTTGTGTGATGTGAGCAGATGAGGCTGAGGCCATCTGGGGTTTCCTTCCCACTGAAAATTCCCAAGTGGGTAGTTGTGTTCTGATTGCCTGTCGGCCATTGACCTCTTCTTACGGATGCCCACATTGAAAAACGAGGGCAAATCGAGGTGGTTTTGTATAGGTCAAAAGAGTGAGGCGATGGGTGGTTTTAAAAAACTAGAGGTTTTTAATCTTGTCCAAAGTCAAAGCAGTGAGAAAACTAGGGTTCAAAAATATCTCCAGTTAGAGCTCAGAAATAAAGGGGTTTGCTAAGTATAAAATGTCAACTACAAAACCTTCACGAATTCAAGGGTTTGCTAAGTATAAAATTGGAAAAGTAAAGTACGATGCCAACCAGATATATTTATTAATCTGTTTTATAGTTGGGTACTGAAATTTTTTCAAGGCAATCTTTTTAAATTAATTTATTTTTAAATAGGATTTACTATTATCATTTTAAATCAAAAGATTTGAAGGGTAAATGTAATTATTTTTCATTCTAAGTTGAGATTCGAACATTTATGAATGTCAGAACATGACGTGAAACTGATACCTGCTTATTTTTATTTAGTAAGATTATAAAATTCAAATAAATTTTAATAATATTGAGTTTGGTCAAGAAAATTTATTTAGTAAGATTATAAAAATCAAATAATTACTAATAATATTGAGTTTGGTCAGGAACAGAAAAACGTAGAAATAAATTTTAATAAGGATATACTTAATAAGATAACATATAAGATAGATAATAACTATAAATCAAATAGGTTATTAAAATAATAATAACTATACATCAAAGATAATTTGTAAGGTATGATATTAAAAATCTTGGAAATGTCAATATCAAAATAAAGAGATAGGAAATTAGGAAATTATAAAAGGTTATAAACTATTGAAAGAGGCAAAATACATTGTATATTATATTAACTATTAAATTTATAGTTTAAAGTCAACGTTTTTTTGGGGGTAAAGCTTTGATAAATATAATAATTTATAAATCATCTCTTACAGTTGTCAATTGTCGAAATCTGAAATTATATTTTCAATGTTAAATTATAATATTATAATTTTTAATTGTAAACCATGTTAAAAATTTTAATTTATTTTGAATAAATTTATTTTTTTTAAGTTTTTAAATTTAACTTTGTAACAAATTACTAAAAATAGTATTATATGAATTTCAAGTATGATTAGCTTAATTTTAGTCAAAGTATGGAATTATTTTGGAAAAGAAGATTAGCATATGGTTAGAAAGTAAAAAAAAAATAACTAAATGCTAAGTTAGATTTAGGAGCTATCATTTAATTATGTACCACTTTGTTACACTTAGTATCATTCTGGAGTGTGGCAATAATAAAACCATTCTCCTTTGTTATTTCATTGATTTTAGAGAAGCTTTTGACACAGTGCTCATGATGAAACTTTGGAATAGGTTGGAAGAGCTAAAAGTTCCTTTTGAGTTGAGGGTTGTTATGGCAAGGCTATATGAGAACATTATTCTCAAGTTTAGGTGCATTGAGCACTGGTCAAAAGAAATTAATTGTAATATAGGAGTCAAGCAAGGTATGTCCTATCCCCCAGCCTTTTTGGCATATACATTAACAAGTTAGAAGATTATTTGGAAGAAGCAGGTTATGTTGGCCCAATTCTCATTGGTATAGTAATCATTCTCCATCTTTACACCGATGATATTGTTCTTATGGTGAGGAGTCCTTATGATCTCAACAAGCAACTAAGAATTCTCAAGGATTTATGTTCCAGTATAGGTATGAATATTAATACTGACAAAACAAAAGTTATGATTATTAAATCCAAAAAGATCACTTATAATACTTTTGTATATGAAAACAACAACTTGGAGGAAGTGCTTTCATACAAATATCTCGGAATCGATATTCATCACAAGCTCAATTGGAGATATAGCATTGAGAAAAGGATAAATTGATGGTGCAAAGCTTATTATGGACTTGAAAACAATTGTAAATCAACGGACCTTTGGATATGGGATAACAAAAAACTCCTCTTTGAGACTCTTGTCACTCCAATTATTTTATATGGATGTGAAGTTTGGAAATGCAGTATCTCTAGAGAATTGTGGAGAAAGATAGACTAGATCCAAAAGAATTGTATAACTTATAATCTTTAAATCAAAGGCAATACACCCTATCCTATCCTCCTCACAAAAACGAACATTTCTCCCATTGAGATCATGGCTATGACCAGGTACATAATGTATAAGAACAAGTTAAACAACATGGAAGATAAGAGACTTCCCAAAATTGTTTCAAACTCCAGCCAAAACCACCTTCAGCTCAAGCGGGGATGGCATAAAGATGTTGAGTCTTGGCTAAATCATTGGGGAATAAAGGAAGAGATCATACTACAGAATAAGGTTAATATTAAAAATATTATTACATCTAAATTTAAGGAGAAATTGTGGTGCAACAAAGAATTAGAGGGTAAAAGAAAATTAAGATACTATAAGGAGGAGATCAACCTTAGTCTAAAAGATCAAAAGTATATATCTGTTTCAACTAGTGTAAAGAAAAAAATCAACATTGCTAAAATAAGAACAAAATCTCACGAGCTCCATAGTGAAATTGGGTGTTGGATAATTCCTAAAATGCCATGGGATGAAATAATATGTCATGTTTGTGACACTAAGAGGGTTGAAGATGAAAAGCACTTTCTCTAAGAATGTCCATCATATACCAGATTAGATCTTAATTTCAAAATATTTGTCACACTACCAACCTTCCTAGCCTTCTAATCCATGGTGATCTTGGAACGCTTCTCTTAATGTTTTTCGAGCACAAAAATAAAATTCGAAAGAAATTTAAGTAATCCCTTACCTTCTTAAGGTTCGATAGACCAAATTCGATCTCATTGGACATTAATCATCAAGTTAAAAAGTGGACAAACTCAATTAATATTTTTCAAAAAAAAATTCCAAATCCAATAGGAATTCTTCCATAAGTTATAGTTCCACCTAGAATTTTAACTCATTATAAAAAAAGTTGAGATCATTGGAATTTTAAAAAATGAATAGATTAGAATGGAATTTTGCCTTACTTTGAAAAAAAAAATCTTCACAAAAATTAAATTTGTTCATTTTTTAACTCACTCCATATTTATACATAAACTTATTTTTAATTTTATATTTATATAGATTTATATAGATTTATTCTAAAATGGTTACTCTTTGCAAATTTTGTATCCCCGCTCATACATAACGTAGATCCATGTCAAACCCGGATCTATCAAGCACCGAGATGGATCAAATTTCTTAAGGTGTACAGTTTTTTATCATTTAATTCCATATGATGTATTAATTCTTTCTTATTAAATGATAAAAAAAATCACACCTTAATCAATTTGATCTCTCTTCGTGCTTGATAGCTCTGTTTCTCCGTTGAATATTTTAGATGTTGTTACATACAGTATGTAGTTATTTATTATTTTTTTATTTATGTTTGTTGTCACATAAAGTTACGCTATGTGACAACATCTCCCCCATACTAGGTCGTAGAGCACCTTGCTACTCTCGGTGCAAATGTATGATCTCCACAAATTTTGTACCCCCTTATCTATATAGACACCTTTATCAATATATAGTAATATGGGGCAATTTACATTTAAATACTTGGATTGGTTATTGAGTCACTTATTATGATTAAGGGTAGTGGTAAAGCTAGACTACATTGGCTTGTAGTCTTTCTTCTAAAGTTTAAGCTTTTGCATGCCAATTTGATTAGTTGTGGTTCATATAAAATGGCAACTAGATGGAAGGTGGGATAAATTTTTTTGGAATGTATAACCTAGTTTAGCTTAATAATAGGTGTGGTGTGGTGTTGGAATGGAGCACGTGAGATAGTGATGGCTAGGGTTCTTCCTTAGCCACTCACGCAGGTTGAACTCTAACTCTTCTTGGCAGCCCATCCTTGCATGGTCAACCCTCTCTCCCCAAGTGCATTCTCCAAGATTCCATCTACGATGGCACTGACCGCCTCCTCATCCCTGGTTGGATATTCCTCCCTTGGCACTTATGTCATCCATATGGTGGTGGTCCCTTCAACTCATGTCGTTTTTCCTCCTCTATCGCATTTTGTACTCATGTGGAAGCTAAGTTTGGGCAGTCTGCAGGAGCCAACATGGATTTTGAGTGCAGATCTAACCCTCTCCTCTTTAATGGTAATCCAGGTAAGGCTTCATTCAATGATATTGTGAAGAATATCTCGTGTTCTCCTCCTTTAAATCAATTTTTGATTCATGAGGCTCCGGCCTTAACTATTCCCATAGTGAAAGATGTTGTAGAACATGCAACTAGTTATAGAACCAATGGTATTGTGTGTCATTTCAATAGTCTTTGGCCTCACCTAGTTTATCTAAACACATGGATTTCAAACTCCTAGAAACCTAAGATAAAGTAGGAGGCTTTGATTTACTCCTATGCAAAAGGGTTCTTCATTGTTGAGTTATATCTTGCAGAAGGAAAAGATTTGATTTTAAACTCATGCCCCTGGTTCTACGGAAATTCTAGATTATATATGAAACCCCATATTTTGATACAATGACAAATACTCTATTCTCGACTCTTGTGTGGGTTAGACTTCCAAAACTACCTTTGCTTTTTTGGGGTTTAGCCTCTCTTCAATCCATTGGAAAAGCCCTTGGAAGATTCTATTATAGAACTATTGAAACAAAGAATCACAACAATACAACATATGCTCATATATGTGTGGAAATGGACTTCAACAAAGCGTTTCTGACATAAATAAATTTGACTGGTGAAAACTATTCTTGGACACAAAAGTTGGACTATGAACATGTATCTTTCCACTATAGAACTTACTTTGAAACAAGGCATTTAGTAGCACACTCCCTAAAAGGGCCAAGGCAAATTAGGAAGCACCAGCGTAAATCAACCTGGTGGGTTGGAGCTAAGGAAGAGCATCAATTGATTAGCAAGGAAGATCTACCTAACTTGGACCCACCCATGGAAGAGAAAAAAGTGGACTCAAAGGAAATTAAGGACTTGTCATCAAAAGAAGACCTTCCATTACAACAGGTTTCGACACTATAGGGTACAGTGGAAGAGGAATCTACTTGTCCTCCTACTTCAAATCAAGAAGCACAACCCTCATTTAGTCCTCGAACTAAGGTGCATTGGGCAATTCAGGTTGAAGAAGACGAGACTCTATAACAACAAGAACCTCCCAATCAAGAAAAATTGAGACTAGAAGGAAAAGAAAGGACTCCATCAAATGAAAAAGAAGCTTGGATGACAATATTAAAGATGAAAAAATGTCATTTAGTAGCACAACCAATGGTGACAAGAAGTCGGGCACTTAATCCATTTTAGCCATGTTATGTTTTTGTCTTTTTTTATGTAATCAATTCGTCAAAATTTACTCATGTAAGAAATTTCGGTAAGTTGTTTTTGTGGACATAAGTATTTTTTGTATTCAACAAATAAGGAGCTAGCTAAAAAAATTTGTAATCTTGTTGTCGGCCTCGACTACAACCCTTTTATAATATAAATTTTCCTAGTTATTGTTAAAAAAATAATAATAATAGGTGTGATGTGGATGCCAAAATGGAGTGTTGAGGATTGGGTAGTGTGTAATATCCCCAATAGAGATCTGCTAGGATATTAAATGTTGGTTGTTCAATTGATGTGTTTTTAATTGTGTAATTTCATCAAACAGTTGCATCACATGGATTCATAGTCTTGTAAAGTGTATGACAACTTTCTACAAATAATTTGTATGCAAATTAACACCAATCATGATCAAACACATTACATGTAATATATGAGAGAAAACCTTGACATTTTTATTATGGATAAATCCATAACACAACAAAATATCGAGTGGTTGCTACAACAGCTCCCATACATTAGAAAAACACTATAGAACTCAATAAAACTTGGTGTAATTCCAATGTCTCCTCAAAAGATGGTGTCGAACTGCTGCCTAGGCTATCCAAGCCTCAAACCCCTACTGGAGACGATGTTGAGCTGCTCTAACAACGATGACAATGATCTGACCACCCATGCCCAAGTATCTCAACAACTTTAGTTTGCATAGGTCCTCGCGGGACGAGGCTGGGTGACAAGCAGGGCCTCATGTTCAACAAGTGAGGATGTCTCTTGTCACACTTCCCTGAAACCCTCATGTTACCTACAAAATCTAAGATCGACCTCCTCTAGAAAAAAATTTAAATCTTATGTGCAAGCCGATATACCTCCAACTGAAAACAAACCCCCAAGTTGAACCTCCAATGGAAATCCTGGATGGATCCCCCTCTTGTCTAGCTAGGGTGGTTGTTGCACCACTGAAACCAAACCAACAGAGGAAGGGTTTTACCAAAATCCCAACAAAAACCTTGGCTCAAAGAGCACTCCAAAACAAGAGATCAAATAATAATACAAGGTGGAGCATTGCCCCTCCTTTTATTCTTCTTCCAAGTCTTCTAGATCTTTCCCCTTTTTGACCAAATCAAACCTAATCCTTATTCCCCCTTTAATTTTCACTTAAACATTAAAAAATACTTTTTAATGTTTAAGTAATTAATAATTTACCTTTTTGATGTCGGAAAGTGATTACTTGGCTCGTAAGCCATTCCTGAACGTTGGAAGTGCATTTCTCATCATCCCAACCTTTAGATATTTTCATCCTAATTCCAATGAGCTATTACACGAAAGTGTTCCCTCCAACAGTATGACCCACATAACACCTTTAGTGCATTTAATTAATCTATACTCAATAATACCCTTGATTTACGGGAATCACCAGAATGCCATGGAACCAAGAACGAATTGTGTGGAAGTGATCATGATGATGAAATAAGGTGAATGGATTAGGATGGGCCTCATATAACTCCTCCAATTCGCTCGAGCCCCCTATTAACCTCCATTTACCCCTTTGGCTAGGTTGAAATAAACCCATAAGGTCGTCTCCAACTGTAAAGCAGGGGAATCCAAAAATGGGAACATTACATAGTGTGAGTAATAACTAGTCATGTAGAGTACACTTGTTACAACAATCATATGATACAAAGCATGAAACAACAACTATCAAATTTCTTGTTGAGAATGATAATGCCATCAAAACAACTAAAATGATAGTGGATAAGAAGCAACACTCAAGAAGTACATACTCTATGTCAACGCTCATGGTCTCACTAAGTTCGACATCAAAGTAGTTAATTGATAGTGACTAATTTCATTTCAATAAGCCCCATTGCTTTCTTAGCTAGTGTTAATGACATGATTTATATTATGTATATTAACAAAAGGAAGTAGGGTATTGATTTTGCTATTGTTATTGGGTGTAAGTGGAGGAGGAGGAGGTGATGGTAATGAAATGAGATAAGGTGTTTGGCAAGAATAAGTGCCAAGGAGAAGAGGAAGAGTAGG